>VCRD01002492.1:0-23556 GCA_006783055.1 Trinorchestia longiramus | reverse complement strand
CATGCATCTTGGCTGGCCCAAACATGCATCTTGGCTGGCCCAAACATGCATCTTGGCTGGCCCAAACATGCATCTTGGCTAGCCCAAATCTATCACCTAGATCTGATGCTCGTTCCCCTTCATAAACATTAGGCACTCAATTGAATTTTATTCCAGAACCACGTTTAGCAAAAGCTAATTTGTCCGCTAATTGTTTCCAATGTTAGTGAAAACGCTTATCCGCTACACGAAAACTTAGCTTCGCTAATTATCTGTTGGTGAATTAGCGAAACCGTGTCCAACACTGGTGGTGTTGTGTCATCCTGGAGCATTCCTGCATGTGAAGGATCTTAGCACAAGGGCTTGATGTCTTCTAGAACCGTCAGCGAAGTTTTCACGTTGAATCCAGAAAAACAATTAATAGGACTCACTAACGTTGGTGCTATTGAATATTTTCCATTTCAGGTTATGTTTATAGTGCTCATAACAGGGAGTAAGCATAAAAATAATTTATCTACAAGAATTTTGCCTGCTGACACCGTAGTGTGTAACAAACATCACCCTTGACGGAAATTGTTCCTAAAAAATTATTTCAGTAAACGCATTTCAAGTCACATTAAAAAAAGTCGAATGTTTTGCATAACTCCTCGAGGTAAGAGTTTGTTGTGCAGTATTTTGATATTTTTGTGGAATCATCAACGTCGAAAAAACATTAGGGAGAAGCATTACACGACCTCTGTGCTTGAATGTCATTTTATTAACTCATGCGTCATGGCATTCATGTGAAGTAGATTAAAAAAAGCTGGGGTAAAAATTGCTAACATGATGAAAAAATTCAACTTTTTCAAGCTAATTCTAAGTTCAGTAACAATTTTAGACTATATTTATTTTCCCTAGGCAAAAAAATATTCCTGTGCTGCCAACTGCACTACTGTAGACGACACGATGGTTTTTTGATGGACACCGTAACCACTGAACGTGGGACCCAACCACGAAGTGGTTTTGTGGTTACTGGAATGCAACCACGAAGTGGTTTTGTGGTTACTGGAAAGTAACCACGAAGTGGTTTTGTGGTTACTGGAATGCAACCACGAAGTGGTTTTGTGGTTACTGGAATGTAACCACGCAGTGGTTTTGTGGTTACTGGAAAGTAACCACGAAGTGGTTTTGTGGTTCCTGAAACGTAACCACGAAGTGGTTTTGTAGTTCCTGAAACCTAACCACGAAGTGGTTTTGTGGTTACTGGAACGCAACCACGAAATTTACAATTTTCCTTATACCATTCTCTTTGAAACAGTTTTTAAATGTTCATGACTCTAAATAGAATTATACTATTTAACAACTTGATACATACGCACCTACATTTAAATTCGCATGTGTGCACACACGCCTACAAGCTCATTCATTTTTTCAGGACACAGCCCAGTAGGAAAAAATTGAGAGGAAGAATCAGACTAGTACATAATTTTAACGTAGTCTTAACACATATTTGAATTCTCGTGGTAACACACATGAAATTGTAATGAAATGTACGTTTTTTCATAGAGGTACTTCCCTAATTAGTGTCCAGTAAGTAGAACACAACATTTTCGCATAACTGTCTCTTCGCACAATTGTCGTCTCATAATCGAAGCCCAAAAAATTAGCTGTCAAAATTTCCAATAATGGATGCAAAAGTTACCACCGATCGATTTAATTCTTATTGAGCTTCGATATTACGTTTGAGGTCATTCACATTTGAAACACATTAAAAAAACATCCTTTTCGTCCTCAACGACATGCGGCATTACATTCAGCGGAGTACGACTGAACGTATCGCTGATCTACACCACAGTAGTGCTTTTCTTTGGATTCCTTATAAAATTGAAACTATAAACTTATTTGCTCTTGATCTATTCAGTTTCTTTTTCCAAGGATAAATTTTTAAAGTAATTTGAAATGTTCTAACATGATGTGATCATTATTAAGATATTTCTCCGAAATTCAATGATATGATTGGATTAGAGCGTATTCTTTAAGACGCAGTTCATGGAACTCCACTCATCGCAGAGTCAACGAGTCCTCGGACATCATTGCAAAAAAAACGAGCAAACTATCAGTGAATATAAACCACCGTACTGCATCATTGCTAAGGCATCTTCTAGGGCAAAGGTAATTATAACTTTTGAATAAGACAGTGAAAAAAATTCGCTTATTTAGTAACAGATTTCCACCCACACACGCACATGCATACAGGGAAGAGATAATTATTTACAAATATGTTAGCTATGAGCTTGAAAACAATCTAGTGAATGTCAGGAGAATATGCAACCCAAGCTACTCGATTTAGGTGATAAAGTATTCACCTCAGTTAAGGTAGAAAAACTGAATCAAAGCAATACATGGAACCTAATTCTATTAGGCTTCCTTGTTTTCTTATGAAATGCATGACAATTTGAACGCTTTTACTGTAACTGTGTTTATAAATAATAACCAAATGCATCAGTCTTGATCGCCAGTATTCTACAGAGGTTAAAACAAAATTATTTAAAACGTTTACGTGTCAAAGAAGTAATAGTTTATTATACTTTTTTTTCATGAGATAGACTCTGCAAAAAAATCGAAGGTGTAATCGTACAAGAATTTTCTGCTTTCAAGGCGGATAGCTGCAATGGTCAGTATTTTCCTGATATAGAGAAAGATATTTTACCTTTGCTCTCAGAAATTGTTTTTATAGAAAATAATTTAAGGCAAGAACGCTTTCAGAAGTCATGTTGACGTGAACTCAACCTTCAGGAAAGTTGCTTCACATAACCGTGCTATTAATTTGATTCTTAAGTAAATTTGGCAACTCATTATCTGACGTTCTGAAGACGAAAATCTCTGTTAAGTTGCGCTCTTCAGGTTGCGAATCTTGAAGTCGAGACAGTGAACGAATGTTTCTTTTTTACCTGGCTCTTCATCGCAAAATTTGACTTAAATGTTTTACATAACTAATAAACTTCGTTTTATCCTCGCAGGATAAAATTCAAGATTAGTTTTGAAGCACCGAATTAAAAGACATTCTGCCATACATAAGACTTTCTCTGAAATATAAGCCTCCTATTTGTAAACAAACATGTCCTGAGGGCACAAAACTGGGAAAATGTGAAGGAAAAAGGTTTGGCTCGCATTCAAGCTTTTAAAACGATCCCTAGTTATGGTACTAAAATCCTTCGTCAGTTATTAAAACGTTGCCTCCGATTGCCTGACCGGTGTAAATCTTCACTTTGTACGCATAGTCACTAGAAGGATCTGAAAATATTACAGAACCTAACCTAAGTGGTCCACATACGTACCACTTCGGAGTCAACGTGTCAAAGTTTCAGAGGAGCTTTCACCCAAAGAGACTTGACCACCAGTTTTTTGCTTCAAAAATACGAGTATCACGAGGATTGAAATTAAAACGAACATACGTGAATAAAATCTAAAATTTTTAGCTCTGATTTTTATATTAATTCTGCCAAGCTATAAAATTCAAAATCTCAATCAATTCTCAACGTGTTTCAGTATGTTTTAAAAGAATGTTCTAGAAGAACAGCCACCGTAGTCGAGTGGTCTGCGGCCCGTGTTCTGTATCGGGTCTCTGCTTGTGCAGAAAGACTGCGGGTTCGAAACCTGGCAATGAATACGAGCTGTTTCTCGTTTCACGCCGTGAGCTCGCACTTATCGGTAAGCCCTCAACTCAACTCCCCACCCATGGACACATCCCAGGATCGTCGCATGGAGCTCACCATCACCCTTACTCTAAGAATGTTAACCTTAAGAATTTGAAAAACCAATGTACTAAATGTCTATGTACTGAGTACTTGATTGGAAATAAAGATTGTTTGTTTAAGTATTCGTGACTCAGCACGAGCATCAATGTAATGCATTTGCATTACATGACCAGAATAAATGCAGATGTAAGGCCAGGATTATTCACTATTATTCCGATACTTTATCCTTTGCGCACAAGAAACGTTATTTTATTGTTAATATCAAAAAACTCATTGTGAAAAATACGAGTATTTTGTGAAAATTAACACAGATGAGAAATCGTTTTTACTTTATTTTTCTTAGAAGCTGCAAAGATAATTCGAAAAATGGTTTAAAGTGTAGATGTATTTCGTGAAAAGACGCTTATTTTTTAATTTTCCATTTACTTCAGAGACGAGTGAGGGCTATGTTTAATAGATGAGGCATGTTTACATCAAAATACTTCACTTCACACAAATTTACAGAGGCACAACGTCAATTTAGGAGCCAGACTTTGGATACTTTACAGGTACAATTGCTAAACTTTCTGGATACTTTCCTTTGCGTCCACTTCTGAGGAAAATTCCCAACACAATCGTAAGAAGAGAACCGCACGCTTATATTTGATACAATTAAATAGTCTAGGATCGAAACCATATCAACTGATGAGCATTCTATGTAGTACTAGGCCGTTTGGAAATTAAAAGTACACAATTTTGAAAAACTTTATTGGAAAACGACAATAAAATAATATAGTGTCAGTATTTTGAAAACATGTACAGCATAAATTGTTAACATAAGCACAAAATCTACAAAAATCAAGTTGTAGAAAAGTGTCATATGTTCATTAAGTTTTACACTGACGCTTAACGCATTTTCTAAAAGATGGCTTAGTATTGGTTTGAACGCACCGTCTTGTAAATTGATTGTCACAACTTTATTTTATGTAAAATTGCGGGTAAATTTTTACCATTCAAGTAGGATAACAACCTAGTAACTATAACAGTAGGGTAAATAGGGAGAAAATAGATTCTTTTATACTAATACTTGTTCTACTAATCATTGAATGATCTTAAGTAATCACCGTTTAGTAAGTGATCTAAAATGAGTATAAATAACCAAGATTTACAGAAATCTGCCATCACTGCGTTTTCGGGCCCTGGAAAGAAGAAAAGATAAGGTAAAACAAAAACAAACTGGTGCCAGTAGGCCTACTGAATAATATCTTTGTATCAACTATTATCAGAGAATTTAGACTTCAAGCAGTGTACACAAAATCGTAACGGTCACAAAATACTGACACTATATCACCACTCGTTTTCCCTAACTAGAAAATCACTAAATTTTTTGGAAGTCTATCGCATATGTTTGGCAAGTTCTTGAATAAAATGAAACAGTGACACCCTCTGGTGAAACCTAAATTGTGTAAATCTATGGTAAAATTAGAACTCGTATCGGGACGGAAAACTGTAACTCTCATGGAAACACAACCTCTGCACAACTCTACGATAAGCCACGTATGTATGCCTCAGGGTTTTTTGTGTCAAAAGCCCGTTCTTGGAAATTAGATGTTTAAAAGCCATAACAGCCGTGATTATATTTTGACGTGTACTTTAGCAATAAGAAATATGTTCAAAGTGTGAATACCTTTAGTCAAAAATCAATATTACATACGTGAGGTATTCTTAGGCAGGCAAATTCAATCAATGGAACCGAGATATTTCTTACATGTGCTAAGTTGCAGCTTCCCGGGAAAAAGACAGAAAAGATTAACAATTTTAAATTTGTGCTCCTAACTTTCATTCAGGGTTTTAATCGGTTGAATTTTCAGCCGATGAGAAACAGCAGCAGTGTACCACCTACATTGGAAAAATTCAATGATAGTAAAAAAGCCCACAATCTTGCATTTTCTTTCTGTACTGCTTTGATAGCAATTCTTATGAATAGTTCTATGTGTATAAAATCTTATGCAGTGGAATTACTTTAATTCATTAATCCATTAGGGATTAATGCATAATCCATCACGTTTTATCTGTACATATATATACATATATCTATATATATATATATATATATATATATATATAACCACTGTCAATGATCAATAACTGTAAAAAACTCAAATAATCATCGAAAGGTAGCATGACAGCGTAATCCTGCTCGTATAATAATTTTTATTACATTACCAGGTAGGGAAAAACTAAATTCTCAGATCATGAACAATATAAAAGAGATGTTTACAGTTGCCGTGTTTTGTTAACAGAAAATACACTTTGTCCAGCAGCAAAGCAAGACCAAGTCATGAGTCATTCATGCATGCAGTGATCACACACATCGCTACTGCTTCTCAATGGCTGAGAATTTAAAAGCCGCTTCATTTTATTGAAAGTGAACTCAATCAAGTTGCTTTCGATACCTTGTGTATATTTTTTGTGTAATTGTACATATGTTTCAAAAGGCTTTTTTCTTAACTGAAGTTTAGGAATCAGTGTTGTCTTCCAGTGGTGATAAAGAAGGAATCCTAAAATCATATAGAACTAATGTTGGCCGTCTTACACAGAAGTTTTGTAGAACTGATGATGGAATTCGTTTCTTAAATTTTCACTGAACTAATACAAAAACTAGCAACCCTCTGGAACGTAAACTAAAAAGATGCGCAGTGTTCGTAATTTTTAATTCTTATTTTCAAGTGCCTCTATATTTGTAATTTGGTCAAAATTATCCTTTACTGACATGCGCCAAATGAATATAGACAATGTAATTCACATTACTGAAAACCAATAATATCAATCTATTTTAGTTCCATTTATAGTAGGACTTGAATTCAATTCTTTATGTAATGAATGAAAAACTATGAAGCGACTCGAGAAACTGTGTGTTACTTAATAATTCACACCATACTCATTCTCTGATTTCCTGCAGTGACACACAATGATCAATCTGTACATAATTTGACTTCTACTCAGTTTTTGAAAAAGTTCTAAATAATTCATTTTATGAAGATTTGCTTCTTTCTCTATTTTCTACACAAATGTTTTCCATTTATAAGATGTTATCACACACATCTTCAGTAGCCTATTAATTTCCCGCTGTTGAATCTTAAAAAGAATAAGGTTTTCTTTTTTAAAGTTTGTTTTTCTGATTTACCGTTGATGAAGTCATTTTCAAGTGTCGTCGTCAGTAAACTCTGTTTTCCGTGTGGAATGACGATTAAACAATATATACATCAGCATGGGATACATCAATATATATTCACTATAATATAAGAGTTACTTGCGCTCCTGCAAATCCACAACCGTATTGTAAAACAATGAAACGAGTTCACGAGAATAATCCACTGAAAGAATACATGGATAGTTCAATAGAATAGAATAAGGCAATAAAAACAAACCGTTTTGTCCATTCTTGGGGTGCTACCCAAGTCCATGCCGTCTAGCAGATGCAGATAAAGCAGTGAGTATCAACCTACTTCAAGACGTAGGCCAAATGTAAAATTTCAAAGAACTGTGAAAGATTTCTAGACATTACCCATCCCGAAAAAACAGGGACTCAGTGTGTTAGTTCTTAGGTGGCATAATTAACTAATTCTTTAAAGTTTGTCTCATCCGCCCTGTTCACATTCCAACAGCTCTTGAATACGTTGGCTTAAGCTCTTTTCAGCTGTGTGAACTAAAATAAAACTTATCACAAAGACACATGTTCCATAAGGCTGGTGCCTGCTTATTCGAGGGCAGCTTGAGAGTAACCTGGGTTTTTAAATCAATATCACTACATAGAAATTTGGCCGAAAGTTGGTCGGCTTTCAAGTTTTGCTATTTGCTTAGTGAAAAATGATTCACTGATAGTGTTCTTAGGGGTATTTAACACGTTAACCGCCATGCCTGATATCAGAGATTTGTCACTACCGCCACGACTTTACCATTTTACGACTTTATCATTTAACCTTCCGTAAATATTTTAAATTAATTTTTGAAAATAATTATTAAAAATTTGGAAATGTACTACCGGTGGTACATGCAGCCGTAAGTGAAATCCTCAAATGTACCACCGGTGGTACATGTGGCGGTTAACGTGTTAAATATGGGCAATAAAGTATTGTCCAGAAATATTGTGTTCCTTATGTTATCATAATTACTTGCATACTTATATTGATTTGTCGTCGGCTACATTGAAATTGAAAATAACCTGGATTTGACATGAATAATGCTTTCGTTAGATTTTGAAACTTGTGTCTCGTTCTGTTTAAGACTAGCATGCGAGAATATTTTGTTCATTTCAAGGCAGTCATCTCCTAGTTTTATTTACAAACTAATGTTGAGTCAACGCAGTAACCATTGTCAATATGAAGAGTTTCCCTCAGTCCCATTAAATAATAATACACAGTTGGTTGTTTGTTTGCTTGGTTGGTTGCTTGGTCTATCTCTGCCAAGTTCTTAAGGATTTAGGAAGGAGAAATTTCGTCTACTGAATGACAAGATAAGATACCATGAAATTTCATTCCTGAATTACGGTAGCAAATATAATTTCTGGAATGTATGCTCGAAAGTTGAAATACTGCATGCTGAAATAGACCGTTTATCTTGTGTTAAGTATTGACTTCTCAATGGAACGGGTATAAATTTATTGTGAGCATTGTATTGTGAATACCAAAAGCACATCCTTCAATGTGGAAATTCCTTCACAAAGCCCGCGTCCACTGGCATATCAAACGAAAAAATTCAGTAAATTTTCACTTGTATGTCTGCTAACCTTCTGAGAACTAAAACAAACTGGAAGGTAGATCATACCTGGAAAAGACTAAAGTTGTAGTTTGAAGAGTACTGGTGTAAACGAAGTTAGTTTATTAGCTTGATTGTTTAAGTTTGTTTAAGAGATACGTCAGCTAGTTAAGCGTATATGAGTAAAGAACACACTGCTACACATCTCTGAGAGGCATCATCTTATCTGAGGGAGTCTGTGGAGATAAAGTCTCACCTCTTGACTGAGTGCCCACATTTGCTGGGTGGACTGCACCCCTGACTTTAGGGAAGCCCACAACGACACCCACAGCGACACGTACCAGCTCCACACCGCCAACACACGCTCTGCAACAGACGCTTTAATGTAAGATACAGTTGAGGCTTCATGAGTTCATTAAAAGGAAAAATTATCTTGAAACTAGGAAGTTTCATCACGTTTACAATGTAACTAGATAATTCCTGTTAAAATTCTACGGTTTAAAAGTGATGAAATTAAATATTTTTCGATCATTAATTGCGTTAGACGTTTGATTAGATTTGAGTCATTTAAAATTATTGAAAGCGAATGTATTAAAGATTTACGATAAATTATTGTATTTAAATGAACACTTTTCATTAATATATACAGAACTTCCACTCTGTACCTTACCTACCGATAACATTGCCCAGAGTGTATCCGTGGAAATTCCATGATTTAAAAGTGATAAAATTTAAGATTCATGAAACAAAATACATTTCTCAGTTTTACCTGTGATACTATCAGAACCTGAATATTTCTCATAAATATATACAAAACTTCCATTCTGTATCTTGTCTACTGATAACATGGCCGTGTAGAAGAGAGCTAATAACGGGGAAAAAAGGGTTATTTTAGAGTAATCCCGCACATTTTATATCTACAATTTAATGCTTGTAATGTATGAATACCCGTTCTGATTTCAGTACAATAATTTTTCTTCAGCAATAGATAGGAAGTAATGGGAATGACAAACACAGATACACAGAGAGATAGAGATGGAAATACACAGTCTATTATATAAGAAGATCAAAATCACCACAGTCCTTTTCTTTGATACCTTGAGATAAAAACTTCAGTACGGAATTACCAATTGTCTTTACTGCATGACACAATGAGACATGTTTTTAGAAAGAGTCCTTCTCACAATGCTTCTCCACAAAGAGTTCTCAAACTTTAAACTGTTTTCATCATTCTTCGATTGAAGTACATATATAAAATAGGGTCGGTGTAATCGTTATAAGAGGTTCATTGGAGAGAGAGATTTAAGTCTCCAAATTTTTTTTTGATTTCAGTGGAATCCTCATGAGAGATTGAGAATGTTCAATAACGACCCAAAATCAGGACAGTTTTCGAAGTTTCGATTAAGAGCAGTCATTTGTCCATAGCAAAACTGCCTTTCAGCAACATGGTACTTCATTGCAGTCCAAATTCTCAGTAAAAATGATCGGAGATTCTCAATTTATTTATTTTTGTTTTGTAAGTACACGTCCGTCAATTTGATCAATTATAATGAACGCACAAATGTTTATACAATTAACTGCTGTAATTAAAATATCTATGAAAGCATGGAGTTCAAGTGCCTACAAAGTTAAATTCAATAGAAGCTAATGACAAAGTAAGTTTATGGGTACATATAGTCATTCCTTCATTAATCAACTATGTACAAGCTTCGTTATCGTTTGGATTGATGCTTCAAGCATATGCATAACTACAGCTATTTTTTTTACTTCTGTAAACATCGCCTACAGAGTCTATTTTTGTAACAAGGATATGGCAGGCACAGTTACTTTAATTTTGCTAAGTACTTGCAAACTTGCGCCTGACTTAAGGTAAATATATATCACGTCTCTGGGGGGATTGCTCTATCACTAAGGCAGAGATATCACGTCTCTGAGGTGATTGTTCTATCACTAAGGCAGAAATATCACTTCTCTGAGGGGATTGCTCTATCACTACAGGCAGAAATATTACGTCTCTGAGGGGATTGCTCTATCACTACAGGCAGAAATATCACGTCTCTGAGGGGATTGTTCTATCGCTACAGGCAGAAATATCACGTCTCTGAGGGGATTGCTCTATCACAACAGGCAGACTCACCGTAGACTTTATTGACGGCAGCGATGACCCAGCGGCATGTTTGTATCAGATAGTTGATGGCGGAATCGATGGCGGTAATCAAATTATCCAAGTAAACTACCAAGGTCTCCAGCAGGCGCATCAGTCGAATGGAAATGCAATCAAACCACTGTAACGAAATAAATTTTTTTATCAGCAGATGAAAAACACACTAGCAGAACATTACAACCTAGTTCAACTGTTTCCTCCGTGAGTCATAGAACTTTTGCATGGTTATTCACTTGTACTAGTATTACTGCTTGGTATTTTCTTCCAAAATAAGTGTCATAATACTTATCACAACTTTATGATGTACTGAGAACCAATGAAAAATTTCTTAGTAAATTACACGCGAATACATGTCATCAAAATTTCAAAGCTTATAAAATAAACATAAGAAGCTCCTTCAAAGCGTTCAAACAAATGAAGTAGTATGTTTAATTGACCAAGTTTCCGTAAAATCAATCGATGTAATGTAATGCTCTGAGATTAATGTAATGCTCTGAGAAGCTATGTGAACAAATCAGTTCAACAAGTACCTATTGACACACGGAATCTGAGCGACAAATATTGATTAGTCGATGCATTTCATCACTGTTGCTCGTTGGAGTTCGCTACTTTAGCGCCTAGCAACACGTTCAGGAGAGAACTTGGATACGAACTCTCATACCAGCAGCGTAACCTTGTGCCTGATATTCCCAATCTGCACTTCACTGCAACACTTCAGCCGAAACATATGCGTTCAATGTACTCACTGACTCCTCAATATAAGCCAAAACATAAAAAATTTCATTGGTTTCGAATTTTTATACGCAAGTTAAAAATTCATCTTTTTGGGGGGGTAGAAATGGATTCATCTCGATAGGCGAAATGGAAAAAATTATGGACTTACTCATTCAGGGATGTCACGAGTTGTAAGTGTCGTGCCATTGTATATGACACTTTAAGTGTTTTTGTTCTCAAACGTGAGAGTTTCCATGTCTCTCTTGTGACTTTCATGCCACATATATACAGGGTAAGGTAAAATGATCTGACACATTTGTAGGTAAAATTTGTAAGTTAAATGTGTCATCATTTTGCCTGACCCTGTATAAGTGTCTTCGTCAATGGCTTTAAGAATACAGAGATAATGTATAAATATACATATACATTAATTTTTATGGGGAAATACAAAAATACATATTTATAGACCAAACGACGCAGTTACCTAAATAATCAATTGTTTCAAATTGTTCCAAGATTCCACTTTTCCATTTTTTCGTCGAAAATTGTCAGATTACCATGTTTGATATATATTATATATTTGATATATATTATATGCATATTATAAATATAACTGAAAGAAATTTGTATTGTTGTTATTTCTAAATAAACTTCACCGGTAAACAAGAAACAGTTTCCTCAATCAGATCATCATTGAGATTAAGAAAGCATTGAACTTGACCATGCGTGCACCGGACTGAGCTATGAGAGCAATGACAACACGAGCGCTACATCAGGACTCCCATGCGAGAGCTCGTGTCACGTTCGTGAGTAACCTTTTCAGTCCTCAAGGACAACGTTGCTTGCAAAGCGTTAAACGTGTTCAACTGCCGGGACTGTTTTGACCTGTGCTCACGGTACGCGCTTGTATTTGGCTTGTATTCATGTTCCTAACATGTGCCATAAATGCGCATACTCTGCACACGTGATCTGCTAGGGCGAGGTTATTTGCACGTTCTTAACCCGCGTCACGGCACGCACATGTAATTGTCGTAAGAAAATTTCGAAGAATACGTTATAACTTGGGCATCGATTCCTTGATTCCTCATCTCCGTCCATGATAATAGATTTAATTTCTTTCACTTATTACACTAAAAAACCTGTTTACCTGATATAAAGAGAAATATTTTTTTCGTGCTCACAGGAATAAATTGTTATCAATGAATTGAAACTGCATACCACACTCATCACAGAGTAGAGAGGCTTGAATCACCAAAAAGGAGCGTATCATCAATACAGAGCCCAAGTCTTTTAAATTTATTCATGACAGAAAGGCAGCTTGCATCCACTAATGCGACTAGCTCTGCTCCGTAAATTAAGAATTGGACTTCATAAGAGAATGAACAGAAAATCCTTCCTCTCACTGTGTACTCATTTCATATTTTAAGAACTTCCCTAAGCTGCAGAGCATTTGTAAGTACTACCAGCTGTGAACACACGTTGAAAGAAGCGCCACGATATGTATATTGCATATATATATATATATATATATATATATATATATATATATATATATATATATATATATATATATACATATATCTAGAAAAAAAGAAAGATATATTCTCCATTTACATTCCTGCCTTTTCTTTCTATTTATTTAACTACCTAACCCACTGATTCAAATAAATTTTAGTCGACCTCTTTCATCTCACACAGATCTCTGTGCGTCCTTATTTGCCTTATTCACTTCTTTGCCGGTTTCACACGCTATCTCGTACACCGTGTTAGTAAATTTTATTTGTACGCCGAAAATATAAATTTCAAGTTTCATTTCAATGCATTGTAAAACTCAGGAATCAGAAGTGTACGTTCAAAAGAAAGAGGGCATTGAGTTTACGAGGAGAAAAGGCATGCGACAGTCAGGCGCTGTACTGCTAGTCAATGGAGTCTTTCTTCTGCCTGGCAACTGTGCACCAATGAAGTATTGACAAAAATAACACATCAATCACCCAGAGAGACTTTACTGTTATTTCTGCTATTACTGTCCTTCAGAGAGCGCAACAGTTCAAACTTAAAAGTTCAATTTGAATGTGCGTTTACTCTATTAATTCTGTTCAAACGAGTTCCTAACATCGAACGTAGTTATCAATACAGTTTACACTGATAGCATATGCTCATTCCAACCATGTTTCAAAAGTCTTTTCACAATTGTGGTTGATATACATGCGTGTGAAGATCATAGAACTTTTTTACGAGTTCAAATGTAGCCAGTGAAGAGTGAATAAATGTAAAGAGACCATAGAGAACCACACACTGGCGTTTCTAACTTCTCTTCAGTAATCTGTGGTTGCAATTCCTGAACGCAATTTATCATCACAAATTTTTGCTAGAGGTAATGCAAGCAATCATGAAAACTATTAAAAGATAACTGGTTTATCGAACTTCATTTTAGTTTTACTATAATGTTGTTGGTGGAGGTTAAAAACCCACACACAACTATAAGAACGTTAAATTGTCTAGCAAGTGTTCGGTCTAATGAGTCTTCCGACAAGTGTTTGACGGATTTTTACTATCATGCTGTTTGAATGTTTATTTTATATTTCATGCCCAGGTAGAGACATTTCCCCATATTTATTAAAGAAAGGAGTGAATGATACTTTTCCATGGTGACTCCCAAATTTAGTTCATTTTATCTCAACGATTGTTGAGGGAATATGATATAGTTTTATGATATTAAAATGAGCCAAAAAAAACATACTCATCATAAAGCATTAAAACTTTTCTTGAAATGCTTGTGCAGGTAACGGGGGGAAATGATATTGATAGTAAATACTTAAGTGTGCCTGAAACTATTTCTTAATTTTTCGTAGACCGAGCTAAGAAACATTACACTTTTGGCCGCCATGCGTGGTGTAGAACAAAGTTTTATAAATAAATAGAAGAGCTACAAGTGCTTATGTTAGCAATGTCACTCACCCACTCAAGTGTCCTGAAGGCATACTCAAGGTACCTCTCCAATACGTCATCCAGTTTGTGCACGAGGTTCACGAACCATGCTGGCCAAGGCACTGTGCGCACCACAGTGTCCACCAGTGACAGTTGAAACTGTATCAACATCGAACATAAGTGGTCGTAAATGTACATGACTAATATCCTCACCACAGCAAGAATAACTGCCCATATACATTCCCAAATAATAAGCTGTTCTGATTATATTGAACCAGAACCGATAAATATCCCTTCAGTCAAATAAAATGTTAATATTATAGAATGTACAAACGTAAAAAAATTATTTAAAATAATGTACGTGGATAAAAAAGTACCGCGAAGAAATGAAAACATTCTCCATGCGGAAACGAAATTAATTCAATGAATAAATAATTTGAGTAGCAATAAAGAACACATGGTTGATACAGTCTACATCGAAGTAAAAGGAATAAATCAAATCAATTGGTTTTTGTTTACAGAAAAACAAAATTGAAGAATCACAAAAAATATGTATAAATGTACAGTCCTCTCTCACCATGTAAGGAAAAAGGCTCGATCATGCACATCATGACCTAGTGAAATGAACACACAAAAAAACATGGCTTTTCATTCTAATGTTTTTAATTTATGAAATTCAACTGTAAGATTATTCGAAAACTTGATAATTTTCATTAATAAGACATCAAATGCACAGTCACGGGTCGATGGTTCATCTAAAAATATGGAGAGCCAATGATTTATATAAAAACTACTGAAACTCGGGACACTTCTAAGGAAATCAAAAACTGTGCTATACTGTCGAACTGAGGACACAGGCTGAGTACACCTCTTATCAAAGTTTCAAGCACCCAGCAATGCACTTGTCTAAGTCCATCGATTTCCAAGCTTTTGTACATTGCTAACATTGTGTTCTTTTAGAGGGATCCTGAGAAGGTTTGCTGCTTATTGATATGATAAGGCAGACGTATCGCGTGTTATCGTGAATGCACTCACTGAGAGTTCCCACTGAGCCCCAGTTACAACAACACATTCTGTTAGAAAATGAATTCATACAAAAATAGAGATATTGAGTTAGTATTTTCGTTACATGATATTCTACAGACCAAATAAATCTCAAGCAATTGACGTATTGATATAGATTGGTTGAGCCGTTCATTACTTGAACAACAGAGTAAAAATCACAACTAATTCCATGATATTAGATAAGCAAAGACTTAATATTCTGACAAGCTTTGAAGCAAATTGTCAGTTCTTATAATACAGAAGAAATAAAGAGACAAATCGAAGATGCGTTTGAAAACTATAATGGTATTGTTATAGTATCTATACATTAGATAATGGACAAAAGTTGTATGATTGTGTACCAGATCAATCTTCAGTGTACCCAGATGTTATAATTGTGAAATGACGATTCAATGCCATAGCAGCAAAGGCCTTCTCGAGCCCTGGCAAGCACATATGGCAAGTTTAATTCAATATTTGTACTAAGGAATAAAGCAATAAACACAAAAGAGTCTCATTGATTTATACAATCATCAATTTATCCAATATACGTGACCCTGCACATGAGTGGAGGCAACTGAGAAACATTTTATTGATGCAGATACTTAGATGACCATCCTAAAAAAAATACAGTGATATTAATAAACTGCAGTCATTGAAAACTAAGAGGCTACTTTCCATTACTTACCTGTAGTCACCACTGAACTAGAACATTGAAATGACTTACCAGCACTATCGTGAAAACAACTTCCACGATTCTGTATTGTCTGACTTTGTCAGTCTGTGTTTTGGCAATTGTGTATCCATCCCTGAGGGCAGGGTTAGTCTCCAGCCACGTGACCGTTTTCAACGACCACAAGTCTAAGGTGTTATTTGAGCTATCTGGCGACTGCGTCTTGATGGTAGCGGAGCCATTTGTTACGGTTGTTTGGGTGGTTTCCCTCATATTTGGTATCTGCAAAGATTCAATTAAAACAAGAAATGTACTCATTTCATTGAATTAAAAAAATGAATTGTAAAAAAATATGCGGTTTTGTGCGTGCGAACACTGTCGGTCATAGAACGGTTATTTTAGCATATGGTTTATTTTTTCTATTTTTCAATGTAGTTTCATTATTGTAATTACAAAGTTCAGTCACTGCACGAGACCCTTCAGTCTAAATACGAGCAACATGAACAGATTTAATATAATGAAAACCGCTACATTTGATCGATATTTATACGAGTAATTTTTGCTTGAAGTTAGAACCCCGTGATGGAGTATTATATGTGTACATCAAGATGTATAGATCAACATAAAATCATAACATAGTATATTATAGTATGAAATGGATGATCAAAATATACAAAGCCTACAATGGAAATAAAAACGAAATTAATTTTCGAAACTGTAAATCTACAGCAGGTTGAAATTAATTGAGGTTATAAGAATTTAAATTAACACGATGAAATGCATAAAAAATAAAATCTCAATCTCAGTTTCCAGATTTATGAGGTTAACTACCTTTATCTAAAACTTGGCGACTAAAATTGTTTAGGAAAATGAATTTAGCGCTCACATTAATATCTAACTCCAAACATCAGTGCCTAAAATACAGCAAACACACTCAAAATCTGGAGTATGAGATAATCTCAAGAGAAAATTAAAATACAGTTAGTACTGTAGCGACACTCACAATTTTTGGCTGCCTAGTCTTCACACTCACTCAGGTCTTGGACAAGATTGCTTGAGCTGGAGAGCCGGCAACCGTATAAGTAAGGTTCTTGCTGCCGCCGCCGCTGCTGCCCTTGCGGATACAGACGTCTCGTTGTGGCAGTCAGTCCGGCATGAGAAGATAAGACTTGGATACAAAGATAGCAAGGTATTGACATTGATTAATTACAACATTTGACAAAAAGAGCGCATTAGGTAAGAGGGTACATAGGTCACTGCTTAGGTATGAATCACTCGCATGGTAACTGGTATCTATGTATGAAAGACAATCAGGATATAATTGTACGAGTCATTGCTCATGAAACAATCAATGGATTTTGAGTATCTATGTAAGTTGAGTTTAAATTACAATGTCTACGTTGGAAGATTTAAATCACCATACAAGACACCCATTAGTTTTTTCCAATATGCTCTTACATTGGAACTGTATTACGTAATGTGGTGGGTATATAATATGGTGGGTACGTAATGTGGTGGTACATAATGTAGTGGGTACGTAATGTGGTGCGTACGTAATGTGGTGAGTACGTAATGTGGTGGGTACGTAATGTGGTGAGTAAAGTAGGTACAGTGGCCCTTGAAGCTTAATGTTTAAAAACTATTAGAAACTGTAATTGAAATCTGGTATTCGTAAATTAGAATTTTTGAAAAAGCTTGTATTTAAAACATGCTTGTCGAATAATTATGAAAAAGTGTAAAGTTTGGCTGCGTTCTGTTTATTAGAGACCAATTTTAAAATATTTTTGCAAAGCTTCTTCCCCACTTCCATCATGTTTTTTTTCATTTCATCAACTAATTTTGGTGGCATTTTCTTACACTTATGATAATTTTTAAAATCTTGTTTAGTAAACAATTCCTGTGTTTAAATAAATCACATTACAGTGGCATGTTTCAAATGGCAGTGCCATTGGCAGAACGTATCCCTAAATAACGGTTGTTACTTTTCGAACTCATAATTATTTTACGCAATCACAAAGCTGATTAATTTATGCTAGTTGACGTTTAGCGCCACGTACAGTTTTTTTTCTACATTTCCATATTAATTGTGTCGAAAGCTTCAGGGTATACATCATTCTACTTGGGGTAGCAAGACAAGAACAGACCACACGGCTCGTTCCTCTTGTCACATTCTATTCTGTCCTATAGTCTATAGAACTGGGGATAAGGTTTCAAAGGTGTTGTACCACACACTACTCGTTTGAGACAGCTATTATGAAATTAAGAGTTACTGCGAAAAGTGAATCAGTTCTCGTTATCAGAGACACCATACACTTCCCAGTGGAGTCATACAGAACGAGGTGGTATGGGCATTGCGAGCGCACGTGACCAGGCTGTGGTACAAGTACGAGTCTGGGACTCAAGGGCACCTTTTTCCTGATCACAAGTGACGCCAAACTGGAATCTGTTAGTAGTTCAAGTTTCTCCCTAAACTTTTTATGCTAACTGTCAAGAATTTATTTATAAACGGTTCAGTTGTTGAGGACGAGAAAATTAGTCACAACATTGTGTTGTATAGAGCAAAATAATCATTTATTTAGAAATTGTAAATGATGCAGCATATCTGTGTTAATTGTCATCATATTCCATTTTAGAGTACAAGAAGAAAACTTTGAGAAATTTCAAAATAAATTAACAAGAAAATTTGACCTTGCGAGTCCTGAAAGAACTTGTAGGTGAATTAATACAAACGTGTATTTGGATTAATAACTTCTCATAAATGAAATTTTTTTGCTTCATTACGAAAATTCTTTAGTTTCAAGAATTCAAATCACTCATCACTTTTTGCTTCTATCAATTAACGTTCTACTCTCAACCGATCAGAAATTATCTTGCCTCGCGCAGAGGTCGCTGAATGTTTGCCATGTGTGACAGCACCAAATGAAAAATACTACGAAAGTAAATCATTTTAGCCAGTACGGAAAACTAAGAGAAATGCCTTGGAGTAAATATTGTAAAAAATCTCATTTACGCGAGAAAATAGAAACTGGAATTACGTAAATTAATACTCTTTTTCTCTTGATGACTTAGAAACTAATCTAGCGAATATACAGTTTTAATTGTGAGCTTGCCAACGCACGAGGTAAAAATGCAAACCACACGAACTTGTTCATGTCAAGAAAGATTCATAATACTCTCATTAAAATCTGACTAATTTAGTTCATCCTGAACCTTGCTCTTTGCACCCTCGCATTTGAAGTTTAAATACAACTCAACTTTCCATGTGCATGTCATTCTATTAATCGTTAATAGGGTATTCAAGCGATGTTCATGTTTTTATTTTAATACGAGTGTACCCAGCCGTCAAAAATGACGGCAGAGATTTTGTGATAATACCCGTGCTATCAAAAATGATGGCAAATACTGTTTGAAAGATATTAAATGAAATTACATACAAGAACGCAATGCAATATATTTAGTTTTATATATGTTTACAAATGACAAACGTTTAAATTGAGTATTTCTTTAGTGACAACATTCCTAATGAAAACTAAGACACTTAGTTTTCTACAGCTGCAATTGACTCTACAATTCGTGTCATATTAGGGTACAATGTATCCGAATCATAGGGCAATACCCTGCCGAACTCGATATCCTCGATACGGACTCGAGTATATAAGGCTCTGAATCTCTCTAATTTTTTGAAAGTGATACGAAACATATAAATAAGTAAATATATAAACACACGACGATCGATCATAGTATTAGATAGTTTATCTATTTGAAAATTACTTAAAATTCCAAAACTTCTCACGACTGACTGTGATTCGTTCACCTCAAAAACACACATTAAAATCGGTGGAAGCTTGCTGCATCATCCAATCAAATGCGCCTGCATCTCATGGGATCGCTTGTGACCTAGTTTCCGTAGCTGCGATACACGTTCCTGGTTTATGTTGATTCTGTGTCGGGAATAGCTAGTTATTTTTCAATGAAGGTGTTAGTTCACTCTGTTATGTTACTTTTTTGTGACACAATTTAGATTTTACAAAAAGGAGTTAATGACCGTGAGTAAGCTGATGGAAATCTGAAGCTTTCTATTATGAAAGAATAAAGAACTTCTAAATAGCTTAAAAACAAACTTTTGTTTTGTGTTTTAAAATCTCTATGCTATAAATTAAGATATAATTCCTTGTTTAAATCATAATATCACCTATTGTTTAACTTTGTGTGTCCAGCTTCTCCATTCATAATTAATATATCAGTGAAGTGTTCGTTATCATTTTACCTCTTTTTGCGAAGAGCAGAAGTTAAAACCTGTTCTAAAGACAATACTTTTTCCTTAGTTTATTACATTGAATGCAAATGAGACCTAATATTATCGAAAATGCAGTTTCCAAAATTCTGAAATGTGTTTTATTAAATGAGAGTTCAATTAAAACTAAGATCTTTGTTCTGTAGTTACAACTATCCAGTGCTGCTTAGTTTTTTCATTAAACAATTTCTTCTCCACAAAAACCTCTACTATGTACACCTAGAAATTTTGTTCATTCCGAAAGCTTATGCATGATTGTAAAATTTCACTTTCATTGCAGATTATCTCTTGACAAACCCTACTTTTACATTCGTACTCAATCCCAAGCAAGACTGACGTCAGGGCGTTTGCATGTAGCGTCAGGAAACGCAGCTTAGCTATGCGCTCACGCTCGGCCCAGCGACCGGCAGTAAGAATTTGGACTTTGCCCCGAGTCTCAGGATCTTCACAAGTCCGCCTAGGTATACCCGTCCCCTCAGGCACTCGCTGCTATCATGATTTCTTGTACGCAGAGCCACACGGGAGTCACCACGCTATTCATAGCTCGCTCAAACAATGACTCGGAAGAGGAATTTTTGTGTATTATTATAATAACCAAGCAGTTTTAGTGTTTACTTGTGAATTAGCATGTTGTGTTAAATCAAACAAATATGCTGATTGTTTTTCTTTGTTTATTCGTATCCTACATCACGTTTACAGAAAAATAGGTGTGAAGAATACCGGCACTTGATCACCATGGCTTGTCGATATTACGAGCAAAGTAGTCTACGGGCTAAGAAAGAAGTTATCTTTTGAATTTGCTCTATTTTAATTTCGTAAGATCTTTCTTTAACACTTTTCTTGTCGTTTTGTAACTAATTTTGGGCCTACATGCCCGTTTTTTGCAATTTCATGATTTAGATGCAGTTTCTGTTGAAAGAATGCCTCAAGCTTTTAAATCTTGACAGGAGTCTATGGAATTTCTCGTCACTAGAAAGTTATTACCAGTTTCTTAGCCACCGCTTTATGTTCTTGGTTACCCCTGATAGGCTTACTTCCAAGGGCTACTAATTTGACTGGTAGCTTGCCATCTTGGTTCATAGGTTGTATAGCGGTACGAAACGTGGACAAATTGAAAAACGAATGGAAAATCTTTTTCAGGATACCTCAATAATTATTTCTATTTATAATAACATTATCTATGGTATAACATGGATAGTGATTGACTGATTGTGTTTACGATTGTAAACCACTGGTTCAGTCTTCACTCACAGCTACGTTCTGAGTTATTTGTACTCTCATAGGTTACGCAATACCCAGTCCTATCTCATATTAACTTTCACTCATCAAACCAACTAATCCTTTAATTTTCACTAATTCCTCAATCAGTTTACTGTAGTTTTTCGACCGTTAAATGATAAGTAACATACGTGCAAATGATTTAACTTCAGAATTATTTAACATGTAAAAAACAATTTTTGTTTTAAATTTCGTTAATATTATAATCCATAGTAGTAGTAATATAACTTTGCTAACGTTTCAGTGGCTCAGACGTTTTATAATTCCTGGGTGGAACATGACACTAAGATTTAGTGTTTCTCAATAACTGAAACAAATTGAGAAGCAAATGGTCACGTAGACTACTACTCCGATCGAGCACGACACTCATCGCCGACCAAATCAAATTAGATGACTAGTAACTAGTTTTGGTGAGTTGAAAGAACTGAAA
Source organism: Trinorchestia longiramus (assembly GCA_006783055.1). Lineage (NCBI taxonomy): Eukaryota > Metazoa > Arthropoda > Malacostraca > Amphipoda > Talitridae > Trinorchestia > Trinorchestia longiramus. The sequence continues at coordinate 1,578 of VCRD01002492.1, read as the reverse complement.
TTTCTCAGTCATGGTATATGATGGTTATTCTTACAAAGGAAAAATGTAATTCAAGGGGAAGAAATAACAACTAATCGAGTAGTAAAGTTCTCCTATCCCTTAAGAAAGAAATATGGAGTGTAGAGTAGAATTATAATATGTATATGGTAAAAGAAGCGAGCCGGGTAGTCCATTCTAAGGTTGTTATTTAAGCTGTGTACGGTGAGACACCAATGACTCACAGCTACAAGAGTTAGAGTGATGTAAGTTGGAAAGATAAAGAGTAACAGCAACACAGTCATCAATCTTCACGCTGGACACCAGTACGTCTGTTTCAAAATAAGGATGTAACCGTGTTTCATGTGTAGGATCCTATAACTTGATAGTCTTCCACAATATCAGTAACAATCGAATTGTTCCTTTTTTCATTTTGAGTAGATGCTGCTTTCGGATAAGGCACCACAAAGATCAAAGTCAATTTTGAGACAGAGGTAGCTTATGAAGTAACTTGGTTAGAAATGCATGCATATTTATTCTCCGTCTCTTTTTTTCATCGGAGTTCCGGTTAGACTTCGGAAAAACACTATAGAAAGCTGAAGGATTCCTTATTCAGTACCTCTAAAGACTATTTTTGAATGTAGTCACAGTTATCTAAGTATGTAAATAGATGATGTGTCTAAATAGATGATGTCTTCGGAAGGTGAGTTCCAGAGTCTTACAATTTCAACTGGAAGCAAATATAGGATTTTTGAGTTCTGGAGTGTATTATTATTTATTAATGGCCGTGATTTCTTGTTCGAATGTTATCACCTTTGTTGAAAACTTTATCGTTAGAGTCAACGTATTTTTTATGTACTGAAATAGACTTACCAAACTACCCTAGCTTTCTTTGTTTGTTATCACAGAAAAAATTGCAACATACCTATTAAACAATTAGCCCACGTTGTGCAGGTCGACTTCTCACGCCGGCATCACAATTCATGCAAGAAAGCTTAGCTGTTGATGACGTTAGCTCTTGCACATCAACGTAATGGCAGCTAGACTTCTGGAACGAACCAAAATTTGGAGCTTCTCTTTCCTCTCGCCCATTTCATCTCTTTTAATCTGCCACCACCACATCATGAAAGAGAAAACTGCCTGAGTTGTCAATTTTTTATGATTGCTGTTGTCTTTTTTATCGATATCAGAATATCGTAATTTTTTGTTTTTATATCTGATATTTTATCAATAGTACTCGGACATTAGTATTAAAAATAACAATACCGTCGTTATTATTTTTGCATTTTTATCGATATTATTGCTCGTACAATTTTCAACATTTCTTTACTTCTGTGGTTGTTCTTATTATTATTATTATTAATACTAAAATGCAGTATATTACTACCAAAAATACAATGTGTTAGTCTGATTCTTCAATTTTCTTGCCTTATGACACTAATAATCTTTGTGATATTAGCAACCAAAACTGGAGTCAAAGCCGAGGCTAGCCTGAGACCTTAGGTGAGGACTTCCTGCTAGTCCTGCTAGTCCTGCTAGTCCTGCTAGTCCTGCTAGTCCTGCTAGTCCTGCTGGTCCTGCTAGTCCTGCTAGTCCTGCTAG
>VCRD01002491.1:70999-83183 GCA_006783055.1 Trinorchestia longiramus | reverse complement strand
ATATATATATATATATATATATATATATATATATATATATATATATATATATATATATATATATATATATATATATATATATATATATATATATATATATATATATATATATACATATATGTAATTTTTACATTATTTTTGTACTTATTGAATACATAATCAAAAAATTTATCTATCAATGTCAGTAATTGCTTTGCTACGATAAGTGACTGAAACCTCAGAACTTACGTCTACTACAGCTTTTCTTACCTATATCAACATCTAAGTATTGAAAATTTGACACATTCACTGTTATATCTTATTTTTTACTCTCTTTCTCTGATATGTAACGCCCGTTCATATTAAACACGATGATTACAGATAACTGTAATAATGATTAAATTAAATCGATCATCAGCAAGCCATACCATACGGTCAACCAGTAATTAGAAATTACAATTTCAATTTAATAACAATCACAACTTTATGTTTTAAGTTTTCGCTCTCATAATTTTCCTTTTTCGGTATTTCTCGGATGTTAAACATCCAATTCAGTTAAATGTAATGATGTCAAATCTAATCTGTACCTAAAGAAAATATTTAGCATATCACCTAAAATGCTTATAATACTTACCACGTCAGAATTTATATGTATCACCAATGATCACCTCTTATGTCATCATTGAAAAAGTGAAGTTTCATTTGTTTCCCCATGTATGTTTAACGTTCATTGCGTGATGTGAATGTTTATGTATACCTGTAGGTACTACTGTTCTATCATCTATGATACTACTTAAGGATTTTATGATAAGGCATTTTTAAAAACCAATGCTGTTACATTTCTTAAGAACCAACTTTATTGGAAATATACGTTTTTGTTTTTGTTTTGTTTGTTTCAGATTCTGTGATAATTGTTATAATACATATTATTGACCCAAATTTACACTCCAAGCAATGAGCACATCAGGCATATTTTGGTACACGAATTTCAAAAGGGTAGTACAGCAAGTCCAGCAATAAGATCGCTCACGAACACATACGGAAATCATTTGGTAATCTTAAGGAGTTGTAGAAGATGATTTCACGTTCCAAAAAGGACGCCTTTAGTCTTAAGGACGAGCTAAGAAAATAATGCTCAAAAATACTCAGTTTTGAAGAACTTATTACAGGCTACCATTGATGATTCTTTCAAAACTACTAGAACAATGAGCAAGAAGTTTAACGTGAGCTGCATGACCATATACTATGAAATTATAAGAATTGCTAAAGTCTCCAAGGCTGGAAAATGAATTCCACACGATCTTTCAGAGAACAATTTCCAACAACGTGTGAACTGTTGTCTTTTAGGGAACGAGCCACTTTAGGGAACGTGTTATTTTTATGTCGTAATTATTTCGTGGGTGATGTTCTTCCAAGGAAGTGATACGATCGTCTTCGTAGCTCGCAGATTTATTCATGAACACGATCAAAATTAAAACAGCAATTGGGGCCAACATCGAAGACCAAAACTGAGAACTTGAAATCCGTAACACCGAAGCTGTAACTGATACTGAATTGAGACCGAAACTGAAACCTAAAACTGAAACTGAAACCTGCCCGGATAAAGACCAATAAGTAACTCGAAATAAATACAGAATTTAGCAAGAAAAATTAATAGCTCAAGGTAACTTTATAATACAACTATTGAGTAAAACATTAAAGAATCGTACCTAATTAGCTGGCTGCTACAGAGAACACAAAACGAGATATCGATAGGCAGCTTCTACCCGAGGCTATGAAATTTAATAAGCGTATCAAAATTGCTGGTCGATCTTTCAGTATGCTCGTCATAAAATACCCGAACGTAGAGACTTGAGTGAGACGAAATTAGACAATGAATTTCATAGCTGATGCAATAGTTATTATTTAAAATGTTCTATATTGGGATTAATTATAAATCTCAGAGTAACGCGAATCAAAGCACGAACACTTCATACACAACTCAAATCGTTTGATTGAAAACATAAGCACAATGAAATGAGATGTTTGCCATACAATCTCAAGTATGCATGGTATCAAAACTGCTTCAATAAGGAAATCTTAAACTTACAGGGGAACATCTAGGCTCAGCAAAAAGACAAGTTCAAAGAATATTTAGCACGTAAGTGAAATGCAAAACTCTCTAACACATTGTTAATAGAAACTTACCCGTCAGAGAGACTGAAAGCGCGAATAAAATTATTGTTCACTGGGTAACGGTTGCGAAGGAACTGGCGGGCACTTAGCCTATAGGCCCGTGGGTGACTATGGTGTTCTATAAACGAGGGTTACAATTTGAAGTTGTAACTACGATTGAATTTTTAACTTTAAAATACTAGTTTCAAATGACATGAAACGTATAAAAATGAACTCCAAAAATATTACTAAAATACATTATATTTTTCTATCGACTCTAAGATCATTCTAGATTAATTAAGATATTTCCGAGGTCCAACAGTCTTACTACGGTATGTTCAATTCCAAACACAATTCTTAGATAGAATCGTTACTGGAGGTGAAAAATGGATACCGTACAATTATGTTAAACGTAAAAGACTGTGGCTCGGCCGTAATTCCAACCTCATTCCACAGCCTCGACGTAGTCTGCACCTGAAAAAATTTGTGTGTGGCAGGACATAAAGGGAATCGTTCATTATGAGCTTGTTAGGTGGCAATCAAACCATAACTTGTGCAGTGTACTGCCAAAAGCTATGTCGTTTGAAGACTGTTCTAAAGAAAAAACGACCTTCGTCGGTGAACAGAAGAGGAGTGATCCAGCTACATGACAATGCCAGACCCCACACTTCAAGAGGGATGAAGAATTTCATTGAAAAGTTTGGTTGGCAAGTTTTGATTCACCCACCATGTTCTCTCGATCTTGCTCCAACAGATTAAAATCTCTTAAGACACCTGCAGAATCATCCTTCAGGACAAATGCTTACTTCAAGAGAAAAGGTTGAAATAAAGCCAGTTTATTTTTTGAATCAAAACCAAATGAATTCTATGACAGAGGCATCAAAAAATTTATAGAAAGGTGGAAAGAAGTCTTTAGTGACAATGGTGACTATGCCAATGATAAAATAAATCTTGGTTTCGCTGAATTTTCATTCCATCCGAAAAATGTCAAGAACTTTCGTTCCAAAAATTGACTGAACTTTCATTGCAACCTGATACTTGGCGTTCAACTCCCGGCATAACTTTTTTTTAGATTCTGTTATCGACTACTTTTATCCGTGTTATTTCATATGTCAGCAGACGGCAGCATAGCCGACTGGTGAACGAATCCCCTGGCGATGCGAAGGACGTGAGTTCGAGACTCTCCTTCCTGTGGTCTTTTTCTGCATGACCATTGGCGAATAGAATGATTTTACCGCCAGGGACTTTGGTACCGGCATAAGAAAGGGCCAAAAGGCATCATTCTATTACTATTACTAAATGATCTTGCTAGAAATAGATAATTAGTTGTATACATTCTAGGTATACAACTAACAAATATATTGACGACTAATTTCTTTTTTGAAATCTAAAATTTATTTGAATTTTCCACGCCATTAACAAATGATGCGAAGTTTCGTGTATTTATCCAGTATTATCAACCGGAATTCAAACGAATCAAGTGGTTCACGTCCAATTCGAAACTCACATGCGTGATTTTGTTGAAGAAATTCAACTTAGGCCGCTATTTGCATCAAATAACTCCTCCTGATCTAATTTAGACTAGTTTTAAGTCCCAACTTCAAATTACCTGACAACCAATGATTTTAGAGTCCATAATTTCTCTGTCTTAGGCCAAATGGAAAAATGTTTCACATTCAAGCTGTAACTATGACCTTCTAGGAGATACAAAATTTATTCAACAATAATATCTCCCATGAGACAATGGATATCCAACGTCCTTTTCAATTTATTGAGTTTAAATCGTAAGTATAGAATTTAAAAGCAAATTTTAAGTGAGTGGTTGCTCTAAATGGCCTAAATTATTCACTCAATACCCAGGTTAACACTTTCTTACGTGGCGATAATTTTTGAGCTGTTATAACGTATATTTCCAGTGTTGAATTCAGGTATACCGTCCATTTTCTCTAACACCTCCATTTTTGCGAAATATGCATTGATTTATCCGTATCAACCTATTTTATATTGCTCACCCGAATCATATAATAAAACGAAGACTGTAAACAGTTTATTGTCACGAATAGAACAAAACCTAATACATGTTCAAAATTTTTTCTTCAAAATAATGCAAGTGAAACAATAAATAAAATGAGCATTAGTTTCAGAATCTTGTTTTATGAAACATTTTTGAATTATTAACTTCGGTAATACAGTTGTTTTATTAGTTCTATTATCAATCTGTCGTCCGTCACAGCGATCAGGAGTGATGATCATGAGGGATGATCAAGAGTCATGATCAAGAGTCATGATCAAGAGTCATGATTAGCAGTGACGATCAGCAGTGACGATCAGCAGTGACGATCAGCAGTGACGATCAGCAGTGACGATCAGTAGTGACGATCAGTAGTTATGATCAGCAGTTAGATTTTAAATGAAGTCCAAGGGTGAGATTGGGAAGCAAGATTGATGACTAAGAAGTTGAGTATGAAGACAGAGACGAGATGTGAGATCTGACGAGACGAGATCTGATGAAATCCGATGAGGTAAGAGCAGGATTTCCAGGGGTCTGGAAGAGAAATTTAGGCTGAATTTTTACATCTCCACAAACATAAACAAACACAAGCATCACCCGTAGCAAACTTAAGCAATGACAGGGTTAATCAGAATGAAATGCAGCAATAAGGCAGACTTACCTCAAAAATTTCATGAAAGCTGGAATTTAACCTTATAGAGATATAAAAAGCAAGTCCCCATCAAATAAACAAGGAATCTAGTCCTCCTTAAAGAGGTCTATTTTTAAGACTAAAACTGAGCAAAAGTTGCTTCAATGAACATGGAAATCTAGACAAGATAATTGAGTTTTAATAAATTTAGTTTGATCTACTGAACAAAGTTCTTGATTTTTAATGTTTGATTTAGGATCAATTAAATCTATAGAGGGAAATTATTATTTGGTTCATATAGAAACTAAAAATTATGAGCACAATTGTTGAACAGACAATAAGGCATCTCGTGAAAAAGGTTGCTCAAGTATGCAAAGCTTAAATATTCAAGCACAAGAATAATTTAACTAATCCTGCAATATGGCTAAAATACAGGCATAATATAGCAACTTAATAAGAACAAAAGTTTCTATAAAAATAAATAGAACATCCTAATTAGGGCAAGAATTAATACATCCTAAACATTGTACAGAAATAATATGGACATCCTAAGACATGGTAAAAAAATAAAGGAAACCAAATAAGTGATAATATAGCACATTATGGATACCTTTATTCAGCAGCTATATCATTTAGCATAGGATATACCTAGCAAACCATAATATTATGGTTAATCCATGAAATTTAAGATTTTGAAAAAAATATGACCTGAGGCAAAATACTTGCAGTACTAAAAAACTCGACAATAATATCAAGAGGGAATGATTTATCAATGATCCATGGATAGGAATTTTTAAATAAAAATTCTATACTTCCAATTAAGCACACAAAATGAATTAAAGATAAAATATTCCTATTTTACAAGGGAATGAAATCAATATAGTTCTAGACTGAATACAAGTTTATAAAAATCTCTACTTCTAAGTATAGAATGCATTGCAGAAGGAAATATGTGATTCGAGACAATTTTCAGTTTGTAGTTAAATCTATTAATCCAATTTATGGTTTAGATACACCTTATTCTGCTGATCCCACTTCTATTCAGGAAGTGTGCAGAAAAATTGAACAATAAAGAAAATAGGTTATAAAAGAAGTTTACTGTGTCAATTGAACAGTAAAAGAAAAGTATTTTAAGTAAATATATTGGAGTAATGCAGAAGAGCTTGTACAGCAAAATGTAAGAGACATCTCACTATGGATAAGCCAAAAAAATCTGAACATAATAGATGAGTTCAAACACAGAGGTCAGGTAGATTAGAAGATTAGATGAGAAATACTTTCAGTACTACTTAGGACCACAAGTTTGCTCTATGAAATCCCAAAGTACAAATCCTAAAACTTGGTTATTTCAGGGATCTACCATAGGTCATTTTTACATACCCACAATCTACAAAATTTTACACAAATGATATGAAACAATCCTACACATATTTACTGAAACAGATAGTGAGATTAAAAAAATATATCTAAGTCCTAAACACAATTAAATCTAAACTTACTGTAAAAACACTTCACTTCAAGGAACTAAAACTTACATTGTCTTCACTAGAGTGGAATAGAATAGGAAGGAACAGAATATGTTCCTAATTGAAACAGCCTGTATTTTCTTCTGAAGGGTGAAATTTAACACGTTGCCTTCGATTGCCTGACCGGTGTAAATCTTCACTTTGTACGCATAATCATTAGAAGGATCTGAAAAATTACAGAACCTAACCTAAGTAGTACACATATGTACGTACCACTTCGGAGTCACGTGTGAAAAAGAACCATAGCGACAGTTCTGTAGGTACTAAGAATGATTTTAACAAAGTACAGCGAATTTTTATAATTAAAAATTTACACGAATCTCACTTATAATTACAAAAACCTAATCACAAAAATAGAAGAAATTTTTTGTAAAAAGTACGATTTAATTTGTACGCGATTAATTAAGACGCATAATTTGAAATAATAGGAGTATGAGCAGCGATGTAATGCTACAGTTTTATTAGTTCTATTATCAATCTGTCGTCCTATGTGAAATCTTTCACCCTGCTGTGCGCATGCAAATGAAGCCTGAAGACTAGAACGTAGTGGGTGGAGCGTCATCTTCTACCCTGATTCTTTAGATTTTAAATTTACTCAGCTGCGCTATAAGACGAAACCTGAATGTTTAGCTTCGTAGCGGCAAAACCGACACCGGCTTGGTCTGTCTGACACTTAGCAGGTCTTTAATTTTAAGAAAATAAAGAATAAAATATAAATATAGGAGAAAAATTGAATGTTTATAAAAAATCGGGTATACTGTACAAAAAAAACATTTAAAATGTGTTTATTTCATAAAGTAGACCCAAGAAGCCTATAGATACTATTAGTGGCATTAAATAATGTCACTTCTATTTAATTAATGGAATTGATGCGTCTGCATTTTCTTACACAGGTCAAATCTAATCTCTATTGTTGTTAATGTTGTTTGAAATAGTTTCAATATTTACTAAACTAGATCGATGTTTCGTTTTGAGATTAGTTAATGCCGAAAAAGCCCTTTCACACAAATATGTTGACGCGAAAGGTAGAAGAGTATCCATTGCAAGTCGTGACAAGTTTGGATATTCAAATTTGATGTCAACGCAAAACGAATTTAGACTTATTTTAGTTAACATAGTTTTTAGAGAAGAATCAAGAAAGTTCTGCAAATTCTTCCTGTGCCTTTAGTGCGGGATGATGACCATTTTTAGACTTTAGCCTCAAATGCATTTTGGATCCAATCAAATCGGCTCACGTCTGATTTTTGAAGTAAATATCTTTTAAAATTTTCCCTTAAGTTTACCAAGTTCGTATATATAATTGGTTTGATTATTTTTAAATTAATTATTTTTCTACGATGAACTCTTTCAGACATGGAAACAACTCATATGAGTTGCGTTTTACATTCATCAACCATACATTACCTTTCTTCAGGAAAGCTTGAATTTTTTAAGTTAATGTAAGAACATATGTATTTTCGCCTTGTAATAATATATTGAAGTCACTAAGCTTGTCAAGAATATCTGATGAATAACGAAGTTTGGAAAGCCAATTTTCGTTTTGGAAATGTTTCACCAAATCTGAGTCGTAACCAGATAAAAATAACATGACTTAATTTTTTTAAAGCGATCAGCCTTCTTAGAGCCCAACCTCTTAAAAGCCATCGAATACAGTGAATATGACGATCCCATATTCTTCCCTGTCATTGCTATCCATACCTCCCCCCTACCCCTCCCCACATGAGGAGGGGGGGTGACTCAGTCTCTTCCTAGCTTAGCTGCCGAAATGGAAGAAAATATTGAAAGTGAATCGCGTGTGTTCGAATGCCTGTCCGTCACTTGCACACCACTGCATACAGAGCGACAAGAGGGAGAGGTGAGCGGGCAAAACTCGAAACCTAGCCAGTGTCCGAACACTCGAAGCCACCAGTCCCTACACAGTCGTATCTTAGGAAAAAAAATCATCCCATCTCGGCAACACTCGTCGCTGGGACTAGCTCGAGTGGTCAAAATATATTAGCACAAATCGATTGAATACAGTTAGTACTCCTAGAAGTAGGTTAGTGTGAATTTATATTGCACGTATTCGCCGTGTAATTTTAATGTAAACAAAACCTAAATTTTTTCTAAAACCCCTGGATACAGCGATAGGCGCTGTGGCGGAGTGACTGCAACGGTAGGCCAATTAGGTTAGGTTCTGTAAATTTCATAGTGCCTTATAGTGAAAATGACTGTACCAATTTACAGTGCCTTCTAGTGATAATGACTGTACGAAGTGAAGATTTGCCCCGGCTAGGCAACCGCACTCAACGTGTTAGGAAAAAATGAATAATATTAATTTACAATTAACATGACAAAATACTATACTGAGAGGCATCCTAATTAATGAACATGTTAACAGAGGGCTTGCTAGCGACAGAGCACAGTCAGATTCTTATGCAACAGAAACTATGTTCAAGTGGGCTGGAGGGTGCGGAACTGAACGTCTGACGAACTGCGATTGAATTAATGTTTCTACGACTAAACGAATTCATCCACCTCTGCCGTAATTATTGCGGCGTAACTGCCCAAGACGCATGTATATTTATCTTTATTGATAGTCAACAGTTTATTATTAGTTAATATTAGTTTCAGTGAAGTTTTCCTCATAGTCCAGCTTAGAGCTAAATCTAGTTCTTTCACATTTTGCAGTAAAGTAGAGACAATGGTTGAATGTGTGTATCTCCCAAGCAAGGAGTTAACCGCTCGGAAGTTCCAACGTAGCCACTGCTGGGTTCTTAAACCCAGTTCTTAGTATAGTTTGCGATTTATATATGTAAATTACTATACATGTATGTAGTATAGTGTATTAATTCACTATATATACCATGCATAGATAACTATATACATATTTAAGTTGTTCGTTTGACCTAAATCGGGGCTGAAAAATCCAGTAGTTGCCGGCAACCTGCAACCCAGGTACACGACGCAGCCTGAGCCCTGTCTGTACCTGTACTTGATACACACGGCGTGTGAACATCGCATAGTTTCATCTCAGTTGAGCACTGGAAGGCATCGGTGTGAGGTCTGCAGGGTGTGTAAGTTATGTCAGAACACATATAAGTACTGGCGAGTTCCCGTGGAAATTCCAAGATTTAGATTTGACGCATTTGAAATTACTACGAACTTGAATACATTGAAAATTTACGACGAATTATTGTTTAAACAATACATTTCATTAATATATAGAAAACTTCCATTGTGCATTTTATCTAACGATCACGTGGCTCAGATAGTACTCGTCAAAATTACTTGATTCAAAAGTAAGAAAATTAAGGATCTTTGAAACAAATACATTTTTTTACGGTTCTTATCTCAAAATTTAGTCATTTTGGTGATAATGCATAATCTACATAAGTTTCCAGGTATGTAATCGGAAAGTAATCATTAAATTTTCATTGTTTAAAATATTTCCACATATAACTAAGGTATTTAATCAGTAATTGATAACAATTTCAGTTATTAAATACTTCAACATTTATAAATCAGTAGCACATAAATTGAGGTTTGCATATTATACATGGAAAATGTATCATATTTGTAATGAGGTCCATGCATGGAAAAAATAGGTATTGCCATCGTGCGGATTCTGTCTGGGGCAGCGAGCGACTATTGACAGTACGGAAAGAGCTGCAGTGATACACCGGTGACTGAAGTTAGCAGCCCGTCACTTGGTGCGACCGTTAACAGGTTAAACGAGTTTGAACTTGAAAATACATTTTAAAATACACAATTGTATTTAAATACTGACCAACACTGCCCTCAGATACCTTGCACACCCTGTAGATTTAGCATCTGAGTGTTAATAATTACTCTCAAATAATTAGGAAATATATGACTCGTTATTTTTTATTAAGTTTAGCTTATTTTAATTTGGTGATATTGGAATACTTGACCAATCTCGATGTAAGATACGTCATATTATTATTATTATTTTGAATTTGTTTCTTATGAATTTCACCATCGTGACCGTCGTTAATGAATATTTTTTGAGATATTGATGTTCATATTGAAGTCAATGTATGTCATGAATGAACACGAGTAATAGTGTGCCTAAAAACTGCAAAAATATCAAAGCTTAAAAGTTATGTTGCTATGTAACCTTTTATCATGGAAAAGGCGTACTTCATTGGTGTGGAAAAAGGAAAAACATTATTAGTTGAACATTTATAATAAAAAATCTACTGTTTTCCAGACAACATGATGACCAGAGGCCAGATGCTGGTAGGTTTAGCCAAAGCCAAGCATCTGAACGAACATCTGAATTCCGGCAATGCAGGTGAGGTCTTACATGACACCCACTGTTCCTTGTCTCAATGTATGTTGGAATTTTATGTGTCAGTGAATATTTTTCCAAGTTGTAAACATTTTATGCTGTTGGTCTATCTGTTATTTTTCTTGCAAATAGTATGGTTATTAGGGGGATATTTAGTGTGCTTCACATAAATTGAGATCAAGTGAATGATAGACGGCGAATATAGCTGTCCCTCAGACGCTCAGAGTACTGAAGCGTGGTTCAATACAGCTGCAAGTGTCTTCTATATTTAGTTTGACAGTATTCCGCAGTGACTCTTGTGCAATGTAAGCGCGCCGGCCAAACTATCTCAGACAAAATCAAACGCTGAAATACTTTTAAAACACGTAAAATCATGGTACGACCAAAATGATCTCAAGCTTAAAGTAAGCAAGACACAGTGCATCATTTTTGGTTCCAAGAACACAATAAAAAAGCTCCCGAATTTAACTTTAACATTAGGAAATGACATTATTGAACCAGTAGGAAAAGTAAAAAATTTAGGCGTCTGGTTTGATCATTAACATGTCTTTCACATCCCACGTGGAGAAAACATGCAGCAAAATTAACGGTACATTGATGTACCTTCACCGCGTGAAGAACATGCTTGACGAAAAAACTAGATTATTAGCTATCCAATCTTTGGTGTTATCCCGCTTTGACTACTGTGACTTGGTCTGAGGAGATATACCTAAAGGTCTTCAAAAAGAGCTACAGAAATGTATGAATTTTGATGCTAAAGTAGTATGCAAAGGAAATTTCTGAAAGAACGATCATGCAACACCTCTCATGGAAAAGCTTAACTGGACCCCGATAGGACAAAGACTACTCATTCACAAGGTCAAATACGTATTTTCCTCTCTATATCGCCCTCAAACTTCAGCCAACGTTGTTAAATTCTATCCACCCACTACCAAGGGTGTGAAACCTGATCGACGACACGATGTTAACATCAGTTTCCGCTCGTCCGATGCTGGACAAAGGGCTCTTTCAATTTCAGGTGCATTGCTTTGGAGTAAACTGCCCACGCATATGAAGAAAAACCAATCAATTAAAAATTTCAAAAAAAACGTGACACAACATTTTTGCATATCAAAGTAGCAAACAAATACAGAAATCTTAGCTCCTATGCATGATTAAACAAAATTAACTTAGTAATGAAACATGCTCCATATAAGTGTCTACCATGTGTTTTTGTCACACAACTTAAGTATAAACTGAAATAGAGCTAACAATATTCAAACGAAACATACGTATATGTCAAACTCGTGCTATAATTCCTCAGCTCTGGAGTTAAATCGACTTATTTAATTTTATCAAAAACCGGGATGTTTTTTACTTTTTACTTTTATTTTGTTTCTGTTATATTTCAGGCTTATAAATTGGTGATTTTTTAACCTGATAAACGTTAACATGTTAGAAAGGTTTAATTTTCATAGAGCATAAAAAAAATTCTTGATAGATTATAAATTGTGTTTTGCCTAAAACTAAATAGAATTTTATATAAATTAATGTTACTCTTCAGATTATTCTTCTTCCGAGGCAATTAGATGTATACGAGTATATACATA
>VCRD01002491.1:43893-63941 GCA_006783055.1 Trinorchestia longiramus | reverse complement strand
CCTCAGCAATATTTCACCCGTGATGAGTCAGAACCGCTTTGGGTGAAATTGCCAGTGCTTTCATATTTTACTGTAAACGAGTTTTCTCAGTTTCAAGTTAGTAGGAGTACAGTAACCCTGCTTTTAGGCAACAAGGTTGCTGCACCCGACAAAGTGAAACCTCTGCTCCTACGCATCGCTCAGGAAACCTGACCATTGGTGAATGATGAAAACAAAGTTTAAAGGTAATAAGGCGCATTAATGAAAAAGTTTGGGTCACGAAAAACAAATACATTCCCCGAGTAATGAAATTTATTCGTCTTATCCTCCGTCGAGACACAATTTTCAGAATGATCTCATCAACAAAGTCATGTTCTAAATGAAGCCTTTGTATTTGATACACATTTCACTGATCAGTATACTCACATATAAGTGGCATTTATGTAACATATTCCAACATTCCTCCTACAACCTCCAAGGTAATATTTGTTTGTGTAAGAAATAGTATTAATACTCATTTAGTGTTGAAATTTATCGTTCATTCTTGACATTTAACACCTAGACAATAACGTAACTTCATGGTTAAGGAACAAACTGAAGGTAATAATGGTAAATTCCACTATTACCTGCTATATAATTTTCATAGAAAAATTAGCTAAACAATACGCTTTCAATCATTAACAATAATTCATATTCGAAGATCTTATATTATAGGTTTCAATACTTAGATTGAAAATTTTGAGAGTAGAAAATAATAACGCACTAAGTAATTCGAATTGTTTTGTTCCACATACCCATTTTATTAGTTTATTATATGCAATGATAATTTATTTCTGCTCGTACGCTTTCAACATGATCAGTTATTTTGTTGTCATTGATTAAATTAACTGTGTAGTACACAAGCACAGGTAGTTCAAATTCAAATTTGCAATTCGACTTTTTTGTCATACTCACACCTGCACATTAGAAGTTATTTTCACACATGCAATGATAAACTGTTTTCCAATAGTTAGGCTCTGAATAAAATCGGCTATTGTTTTTGTCGAACCTCAAATGTGAATAATCATGCAAGATGTAACCTCCAATACCTTTATTTTTAACGACTCTTTGGTATTCTTTCTGTCAATAGACTTTCTGAGTTGTTTTAAACCCAGAACCTTAAAATAACGTCAGAGTATACGTTTTCAAGTTTTTCTTGATCATTGTATTACTTATCATAATAGATGTATTCAAAAAATACCTTTATGTTCAGGAATTTTAAAATTTAATCGGTTGTATTATATTCTGTATGTATCAACATTTTTGGAAACGAATAGATTCAGTATTTGTTTTCCTTTCGCTGAGATATCAGTGTCAACATTGCTATAGTTACTATCTAAGAAGTTATCTGGTTTAAAAATACTATCACTGAAATTTACAACGGAAAGACAGTACTTAAAGGTATCAGACAAACTTAAGTAAACAATAGAATTACCTTGTCTATAAAAATTGTTGCTTCATTACACAGAAGCAACAAACCCTTTTTAATTGAGTAGGACATTGAAACCCTCACATTTTCTGCTGAGAAAAACTTTTCTTGCATATACTCGTATGAACAAGCGTATTTTTTAAAACTGCGTTTAAAAATTAAAACAAGTGCTGGCCTTTTTATATTTAATATTTAAAGTACACACAGATATTTAAGGTATACTAAACTATTGGTTGAGCTGCAAAATAATTAATTTATTTGGAGTAAAATAATTTTACCAGAAGGAGGAGGGGCGGGACCTAGCCCTCTCGAGCAGCCAATCACAGAGCAGCTTTAAAAGACGCCTAGGTAGAGCTGTACATGCAATACAGGGCAAAAATACGCGTTCGGCAGCAAATCTAAAGGAGACTACAGTCGAGTAGTCTACTTTAGCTGTCCCGTGCTGTCGCTAACACAGCGCTGACACAGGCGATTACGATCCAGTAGTCTACTATATATTTTCCACGGGAAAAAATGCAAGTAGTCCACTAGTGCTGTCCACCCTTCAATTAATGTCCCAAAGTATACAAACGCTAATTCTAATATCAATGAGACCATATTTTTCAGTAGTAGAACAAAATATGAAATCAACAACTCAATTAATATTGATGAACTACAAATGGATGCTGGGTAATAATAGGATACTAACAGAGAAATAATAAAATACCAAAACTAAATATACCTGTTGATTTTAATGAGTTCTCTGATTTTGTCTTTTATCAGCAAGTTCATCCATTTGAGGAGAACTCTTGGAAACTTTACATCCAATATTATGTACTATTGTCTTCATATATAGCTTGTGCTTCGTTTCCCTCCTCAGCAGAATTGGAAAAGTTTATTTATTATGCCAGGTTAATGGAAACCCCAGTTAGAATAAACAGCAGGTTCAGCTATTTGTGTGTACGATTACAGCCTTTTTACCCAAAAATTACATAATTTTCATTCGAAATAAATATCACGACCCATTTGATCATTTTTAAGGCCCATCAGTGCCTCATGTCTACCAGCTCCTGATTGTAAATATACTGAATTTGCTGTGAATGGATTTTGAAGGTAGACGAGTTCATTTTTGTCAAAGGTTAGTTCATAGCTACTTAATTCGTTTTCTAGTGTCATAAGATGTTCAATAATTAATATTTTCTATGCATCAGCCTCTAAGTCTGTGTTTTATTATAATATTCAGTCACCGAACTGAACCTAGACAACATTTTAGTTTCTACGTTATTTATCCACAGAGGAATTTTTCTCAAGAATGCTTTAAGCTTAGACATGAAGTCGCAGATTGTTGTCTCCGCTTTTCGGCGGCTTAGATTCAGTTAATTCATGGTTTCAAATCTGTCACCAAGATAGACAAGTTTCAAGAGGAACACATTGTTTTCCAATAAATTAATGAACCATTCTACTAGTTACCATAACAAAATCATCGAAGTATTCGTAATTCATTTTTCAATTCATAAGCCCGTTTGGTCACATTTGAACTAATCAGGTAGCGAAAATGGTTATGAAAAGAAATACACTGTACTCTGCTTCAAAATCGTTACGTAATAATTTGAAAAGCCGACTGTTAAAAGCGCTACCTTTGGCAAGGTTTACGAGTTTGATCACCTGTGACAGCACATTGGACAGTTTTTTTGGGTAATGCTACATAACACGTTAACGCATACCTATAGGTATGTACCAAACAATGAGTAAATACCACATGGGGAGTTTCTTCCAGAACACATCCTCTACTGTAAATCCAAGTTTTCGTCCAAGACTCGTTGGTGCTCAGTCCGTTGTGCAACCTTTCACATGAATCTATTTCAATTATGTTATTAAAAACTACATTAACCAGTTTAAAAATATCATCTTCTTTGGTCACACTTTAAACATTGAATTTATCAACATTTCTTCTTTGATACTTCCCCCCCCCTCATAGCATGCAAATACAAGCAATCAGGCAGAGTTTGATACATTTTGAGTTTCATACACATGAATAGCTAATCCTTGCTTTAAGTTTTTTATCTCAGTAAGTACCTGTGTTAGTATGTCATGGGAGATATCTTCAATACCTCTTTTAACAGTATTATTTAACAACGCTATTGAGTTAAACTGTTTCTTCACCGATAATGTATTTTATCATTTCTTTTGCTGCTGGATGTAAAAGATTTTCAGAGAGGGTATGAGGCTTCTTTTGTTTGGCAATCATTAGTGACACTTCATACGATGCTATCACCATTGCATTTGTTTCCTTGAAAAAACACTATTTCCAACCTACCGTTCCATCTTAAGTGCTTCTTTAGATTTAGAAAATTAACATCCATGTTTTCAATATGAGAACTTTTCTCTGCGTGCCATGCTCAAAGCATTGGCTTCATTTATTTGTTCCCAATGTTTTTCACCAAGCAATGTCGATTCCATTTTTTCATATGGATATAAATCCAAATTGCATATACAATTCCAAACATTTTCTTTATTGCTCATTCTACTCGTAATAGGAGCTACTGAAAAATTTCTGAATAATTTAAAAAAAAATAATATCGAACATTAAGATATATTCATAAAGTTTGAAACAGCTGCAGTGCAAGTGAAATTGTTTCTCTTATTATGCAAAAGAAAATGATTATACAAAACCATGAAACACATTTATAATGATCACTCCATCAACACTCTTCAGTTCCAACCTTCGGATATCTCCTATCTCCGAGCAGACATTGAATATCTTTTTCTTTTATCTTACTTGGAGTGAACAGCTAAGGGACTAGGGGACCGTCGAGGAACTTAATAAGAGAAAAGTCAATTAAAAGCAGGATGAGTATAAAAGTTTGTATATAAGTATTTGAATATTCTGTTAGTTATTATTTCTTCTTTCTTCGTTGCGTACATTTTGATGTCGAGTGCTGGCGTACTGACATCTTGCTGACAGAGCCCGGGACGTGAAGAATTGGAGCGCGGGGCGAGTTGTAGCGCGTGCGCTTTCAAGAAATAGCGGAAGGGCATCTGTAGTGAATCACACAGCTCCACTGCAAACGAGTATCGCGACGAGGTTAGGTTCATTGACCAATGAACAAACAGGACAGAAGAAGTTAATCCAGCGACGAGGCTAGGTCCCGTTACGACCAGAAGCACGACATTAACCAATGAGCGGTCACGCTCAGGCAGCAGAGCCCATCTAACCCCCCTATATAACGAAGCTGCAATTACGCTCTGCGTCACGGACTCTCTACCAAGCACTTCCAAAGTCAACATCTCCACCAAGAACTCTCATCACCTGAACAACTCAACTCACAGCCAACAGCAGAGCAGAGAAACCAGCCATCCTGTCTACGGACAGGATGGGCAGACGTGCGCAACGAAGAACCAAAAACTGTCAAATACAAACTGTTAAACTCATCCTGCGTTTAATTGCTTTTTATCCTATTGGGTTCCTCGACGATCCCTTACTCCCTTAGGCGCTCACTCCAAGTTAGACACAACATACAGATATTCAATGTCTGCTCGGAGATAAGAGATGTTTGAGGGTTGGGACTCAAGAGTGATATTAAACAGATCACTGCAAGTGCGTGGGTTCTTTAAGCCCCATCATGTCCGCAGACAGGATGGCAGAAAATATTATGAAGCCGAACAATGTTAAAAAATAACCATGTAGGTTATCAATTTTGAAGACGAAATATCACTGCCGTGTGCTAACGATATTGACAAGAGATATTATGATCATGTGTACCAACATTGTTACCAATAAATTTTTTCTATGAATTTTCTTACTATGCACTAACAATGACTATGTGCTGCACCGAGACCACAATAACAATGTTTTAAGTGACTTACAATGTGCTTCGAAACCGAGAGGATAGTCATCAAATGCATCGTTACAATTGTGTAAATATATTCAGTAGACATATAAATGTGTTAAACAGAGATGCATTAGGATGTGTATTCGTTTATTATTATCAGGATAACATAATAATGTCGTGTTGTTTCGAATATGTAGTATGCAATGTACAATGTGGAATATAAGGGTTACAATATGAGGCACATAGGCGAAGGGTTTAACGTAGCATTACTGTAAATAAGGCAGGAACAAGTAGTATTCAAAGAAGTAGGAGTTCAATATAAGAATTTTTCTTTGTTATTTATGATATTACGGGAGAAATTTTTCTCAGAAGCTCAAATTTCCTTTCTCCAAGGGACGGCATGTGTCATGGTAGTTATTATATATTCATAGGTTTTCATATTTCAGGCGATGCATGAAGTATATGTATGAGGAGTGTGTATCACACGAAGAATTTGCAGTCGTGATACTCTGAAGCAGAAGGTATCAAGTGTTGTGAGGTTAACCGAAAGACAAATTCGAGGGAAGGGAAACAAATGAGCGCCTGTATTTCAGCAGGTTCGAAGTGTTGAGTTACGTTAGAGGTGTGAAACTATAGCGGCCACTACGTAGAACCTGCAGCGCAGACAAAGGGCCTACATTTGAAAAGGTCGAGCTGTTATGTTTGTAGCTAAAAGAAACGTCAGCGAGAAGAAATTTATGGTTAAGCACCATGTAACTCAAGAATCACACAGTTGCGAGATGCTCTTTTCTTTCTGACTGTTTGTATAACATTCAGGGTTACGCAATTAATAAATTACACCCAATCAAGAGCTCGGCTCCGATCATAAAGCAATGAATATGAACCATTGCTAATTGAACACTAAAGGTGTCAGTAAAAGATGGATGAAATCCCAGTAATGTTTTAAGAAAACATATAATATTCAATCATTGTCAATTGAACGCGTCAGTCGTCAATAAAAAGATGGATTAATTCCCAACAATGTTGAAAATAAAATGCAAAAGATAGATAAAATCTCACCAATGTTAAAAGAAAGTTTTATAATATTCGACCATTGTTCATTGAACGTCTAAGTCGTCAATAAAAGATGGGACGAATCCCAACAATGTCGAAAGAATAACAGTATATGCCAACAATTTTGAATAAAAAAATTATAGCTATGTGCTAACAATGTCGAAATGTGAAATTTCACAACGATGTGCTGCACTGCGATAATATTGAAATACGCCTAGGAAATAAATTGTTATGTGCGTCCAAATCAAGATATAACTGTGTTAAATATATAAAACTGTGTTGGACCGAGATGCGTTAGGATGTCTATACATGCATTATGAGCAGGTTAAGATAGGAATAATTTTTTAATATTATCTATGATATTACGGGAGAAATTTGGCCTTTCAAGCCAAATTTCTTTTTTCCAGGGGGCGGCATGTGGGGGGGTCGTAGTAATGTGGTGATAGTAGTGATAAGGTATAGTGATGTGGAATGATGTGTTAACTTGTAGGGATGTGTGTGATGTATCATAAGGATGTGTGAAGGTGAACGGGTACGTGGGTAATGCGAGCAGTTGGGCTTCAGACCCATTAAAAGCCAACAGCTATCGCGCAGCAGAACACAAACAAAACAAGCAATGTAAACTAGCCTGAACGACGCCTAGCAGATGAAATATGCCGTACGAGAGCCTCGAAACGTGGGAAGCATTGAATGAGAAACTAACATGAACAACGGCCAACGGCTACAAGCAAGACCAAAGGCACAAAGAGGGGCCAAAATTCAGGAGGCGTGTTCTGAAAAACACCAACGGATTATATAAACAGCAGTCAGGAAACGAAGGAGGTCTATATAGCAAGGCGTCATATGTGTGAGCGACAGTGCTACGAACGCCAACGATTCTACAGCGGGTGTCTACAAGCTCGGAGAGGTCCTCTTTTCTTTCTGACTGTTCGTATAACATTTAAGGTTACGTAACTAATTAATTGCGCCCTATCAAGAGCTCGGCTCTGATCATAAGGCCTTGAATATTGATCACTCCTAAATGGATGCTAAAAGTATCAATAAAAGAAGGATAAAACCCAGCAATGTCAAAAAAGAGAACACTACAGCTGTGGCTACGATTACTTAATATTTATCATTGCCAATTGAACGCTCAAAGTATCAATAAAAGACTGATGATATCCCAGCAATGTTAAAAGATGATATTATAATGTTCAACCATTGTTAAATGAACGCCTCAGTCGTCATTAAAAGATGGAATAATTCCCAACAATGTTGAAATAAATTTGTAAAAGATGGGCAAGATCCCAATAATATTAAAAGAAAATTTATGAAACACAACAATACTGGAAAATACCAATGTATGTTACCAATTTTGAAGACGAAACATCACTGCCGCGTGTTAACGATATAGGCAGTAACTATTATAATCATATGGGCCGATAATGTTAACCAAAAATATTTTTTTAAATGAATTTTTCGATGCACTAACAATGACTATGCGCTGTACCGAGACTACAATAACAATGTTCCAAGTGATTTACAATGTGCTTCGAAATCGAGTGGATGGAAGTCAAATGCTTAGTTACAAGTGTGTAAATGTATTCAGTAGGCATATAAATGTGTTAAACAGAGGTAGCTTGGGATGTGAATACATGTATTATTATCTGGCTAACATAGCAATGTTGTGTTGTTTCGAATGTGTAGTATGCAACAAACAATGTGGAATATAAGGGTTACAATGTGACACACATCAACGAAGAGTTTAACGTAGCATTACTGCAAATTAGGCAGGAACAGGTTGTATTCAAAGAAGTAGGAGTGTAAAAAAATAATTTTTCTTCGTTATCTATGATATTACGGGAGAAATTTGGTTTCAAAAGCGGAAATTTCTTTTCTCCAAGGGATGGCATGTTTCAAAATAGTCATAATATATTCGTAGGTTTTCTTACTTTAGGGCGATGTGTAAACTGTATGTATAGACCGGTGTATCGAGGCATGAGGGCCGATCTAAGTATGTCGTAGAGGCTGAGGCATTGGTTTCTCGCCCGCCGTCTGGCCCACAGCTGTGTAAACAACATTCCACTACGTGGCACAACAACGCTGTACCCTCTGGGGCTGGGAAAGGAACTCCCCACAGCCACAAGGGAAAGAAATAGCGGAAAAAAAAGAAGGAAAGGGTGCTGATATATAAAGACAGCAGCGTGAGGAAATTAGATGACTTGGAAACTAGATCTCGTGGACGATGTAGACTGTTGGGACGGAGAGCAACATTTAGTTCTAAGACATAGGGAAAATTAGGGGCACTGTGATAAGAGGGAAAACTAGCGGCATCTTTAAGGTGGTTTATCGTGAGTGTTAATCATTGTAGCCATCATCAACAGCGAATCTCCAGTGTAAGAGCAAGGTTAATGTTATTTTCTATGTGATCGAGGTTAGCGACATGGTAAATTTCGTAATTTGATTTGAACGCCTTCATTTAACTAAATTGTTCTGCACTTAACCGTGTATGATGGGGGAAGAATTAATTGCAAAATAGCGAAGAAAGTAAGGGGAAAGATTAATGTTATTGCTGGGTCGAATTCGTGTTAAACATCGAAGCATACCATCAGCAACGGATCTCCAGCGTAAGGGCATGTTTAACATTGTTATTGTCAACGTGATTGAGGTTAGCGACAGGGTAATTTTCGTAAGTTGTCGGGAGCACCATCGATTTAATTAATTTGTTCCGTACATAAATTTAATTATTCAACTATTAGTATGCATTTGAACCATTAATTACGCATTGTTTAATAGGATATCATGTTGTGGGTTCTATGCCAAAATGTGGTAGATGACTCACATTTCCCATCTCATGAAGTTAGAATAATATGTATTAAATGTTTTTGTGTGTATCATTACCCTCATCTTGCCATTGAAAAGAAATACAGGGAGCACCTAGACCACATCATATATTCACGGGATTAGAGTCCCTCTGGTGCAATTACGTATATATGTTTGTAGCATTTAATTAAATTGTGTTCATTACAAGTATTAATTGAAATATGATGGTAGGACAGCATGCGGAAAAACCATGCATTGAAACCAAGATGACGTGAATTATGAGAGAAAACATAACTCATTATGCAATATATCATGATGCAATAAATAGTAGGAAGAAAATCTTTACCTTTTTCTATGTATTAAATCAGTCATTAATAAGTAAATTAGACACATCAATATAAACCATCCCATTTAACACGTATCGCCACTTGTGTAAGTTTCTGTTACAGGTCGAGTACGCCCTCATAACAGTGAGTACATATTCCTATCACAACCCTGTTTACTCACTCCATGGAGATCTGCGGCTGCATAAATCAAGTAAACTAGTAAATAATAAATAAATAAACAAAAAGCAGAAGTCTCTTCAACACGCAGCGTATTTTTGTTGCTCAAAATAAAATGCAAATATCATTGCTTTCACCAATTAAAAATAAGGGCATGTATAGAATAGAATCAGTCAATAGGAACGAGCAGTTTCGCCCATTCTTAGGTTGACATATAAGTCCCATGCAGTCTAAAGCAAAGGCATCAACCACGCACGTACATCTTAACCACGTAAGTTAATTCAATCACGTACACGCAAAGGCATTTCAGTCTTGCACATTTATCCTAAATATACACTGGCCCTGGGAGTTAGGGACATAGAATAAGCATGTTATATAACTGGGGAGTTCATAATCCAATATTTGTTGAGACGATTTTTGAATGTATTTACAGTGCTAGCAGAAACGATGTTTTCGGGCAGCTGGTTTCAGGTTGAGGCAATTTTTACGGGAATTAAATCCATAGCTTGGGATGTCTTGAAATTTCTATATATTGGTTTTTGGCCGTTATTCCTGGTTCGTACGCTATCGTCTATTTCGAAAAGCCCTTCCAGGGCAACATCATTAGAGCCGTTGAGGTACTTATAGGTTTCAATAAGTTGTTTTCACAATCTTTTCTGGTTTAGGAAGATAAGTTCAAGCTATTGAAGTCTTTTTCGTAGCTGTTTGCAGAGTTCTGAAATCATTTTCGTTTCTTTACGTTGATTTTTTTCCATTTTACTAATATCTCTTAGTAGGGTAGGAGACCAAATTTCCACTGCATATTCTAAATGTGGCCGGGCTAGTGCTTAATAGAGCGGTAATATTATGTTCGTATCACTATTTTTTAATAATTTTAAGGTTAATGGAAATCATTTCGAAGTTTGATGGAAATCCGATACCCCATAAAAAACAGGAAATGGTTGATCAGTTTTCACTAGGAGACCTTTTTACAAAATGTTTGTTTTAAACCTGTACAGCACGATAAACCTGTTCAACACGATAAATACGATAAACCTGTGCAGCACGACGAATACAATAAACCTATATAGAATAATAAATTCGATAAACCTATACAGCACAATAAATATGTAGCGATATAGAAATTTTTGTTGATCTAATATTTGCTAATTAATTGTCTTATTTATAACGAGTTATTTTCTCTTAAAATAAAATACCTAAATCTTGCTTTCAAATGCATTGTTTTTCTGCATGCCGTTTCTATTCCGTTATTTCTAATCAATACTTGTAAATAACATTCTTAAACAAATGGAATGAAAACATGACATGATCGCCCTCGGAGGGCCCTAAACTACCACATGAAATAATTGAAGGGCTTCCATTTTTCTTTGATGGCAGACGTGAAAAAGGATAGTAAATACACACAGAAAGATTAAAATGCTTTATTCTAATGGTCACAAAAATGAATAAAAGTACCAGTCTACCGTATTCTGGTAGATGAACCAGAATATATTATGCCCTATTAACAGATTAATCACATTCCTAACTGCTGAATAGCAATTAGAATTCAATGAAAACTATCACATCGAAGTACGAGAATTTTTCCGATCGCTCACATTATACACCTTAAATGACATCAAACTCGGCACTTTCCACTATACTGGAGATTCATCACTGGTGACGAGGATATGACGATTTAACACTCGCAAATGACACCTCAAACAATACCCGCTATTTTCTTCCCATTACCGCATCTATAAGTTTAGTCGCATTTCGCTCAAGTGATTGCCTACTTCGGTTCACGGTGCGGCATGTCTTCCCTGCTCTATAAACATTTAGGTACTGCAACAATACACAAATAAGAGTTCCCCCAACGCACACGACTCATCGTACGTGTAAAATATGCTGCTGTTTATTGGTATGATGAATTTAATTTAATTCACTTCGGATCAAATTAAAATTTATCCTACTTATCCCCTAGGCGTAAAATTTTACCTTACATAGCTACAAACAGGTCACACACCTCCTCTCTCAAAAGTCTAGTTTTAAGTTTTCTCTACATGGCTACAAGCAGGTCACGTAGGTTCCCTCACAAGGTCTAACCTTAAGTTCCTACTACATGGCTTCCAGCAGGTCACACCTTCCTCCCCAAAAATCTATCTCCCCAGTTCCCCCACTCTCAGCGCTCCTAACGTTTTATACGAACTTGCTCCTCCCCGGTGTGGTTTCCCTTATCCAATGTCCCTCTTTCCATCCAATAGTACGAAGTAGTTTTTTAAACACCTATGATATGCTCTGCCCACTCTGTGATTAAATCGACCGTTACAGAGCAGCGTCCTTTTCGAAGGATCTTAAAACTTTTTCCCTTAAATTTAGTTGGGTTTGACGTGCGTTTGAGTTATGTAAGCATATACTACACTCGTTCTGTTCCCAAGTATAGAGTTTCTCGTATTGATTTTGTACCTGAGCTTTTGATGGCCACATCGACTTCTAGCTGCCTGTCTTGTCTACTGTTTACATTTTTGTTGGTGTTGTTAGCGTACTCACCCATGTCTCATGACACACTCATGAGGCAAATCATGACACATCATGAGACACATGCACATGATAAAAACGTATGTATCATAACAAATACGGTAAACCTTTACTGCACAATAAATGCAATAAACCTGTAGAACATGACAAATGTGATGGACCTATACAGCACGAAAAATACGATAAACCTGTGCAGCACGATAAATACGATAAACCAGTACAGCATGATTAATGCGATAGACCTTTACAGGATGATAAATACGATCAGCTTCGTCAACTCAATGTAAGTCAATTCAAATTTCTTATCATTTCTCTCAGCTGATTGATTGGAGGTATTTTCTTGATACGAACAATCATATAGTGGTTAAAATTTATTCAGTTCTTTAAGTAGAGTACTGTAAAATATATGGCAAATTACATGAGTAAATTTTATAATGGCAATCAAATATTTCCTGTTTTGTGGGATACCCTATATGTTTCAAAAATATCTTTTATTTATACTAGTAAATTTTGAAATGTAAAAGTGCCAGAAATTTCAAAAGATTCATGAAGAGATTTCTACCCATATTCACATTCCCGTGAAGAAATTGCATTAGATTTCTTTACGAATTTTTAACAATTTGCAATTATTTGTTGCTACATGTTTACAAATGTTCCATAAATATTTTAGCTGCACATTTGTATGTGTTATGGTGTTAGAACTGCTAATACTTCTGGTAGAAAGTATAAACGCACAATAATCAATAGGCCTTGGAGACTTACTTTGAGTGCGGAAAATTGAAAACACGGGAACTTGAGGAGTTGTAAGAATTGAAATATCAGCCTTTTCGATGACTGGATATGCTACAGAAATTCCAGTGCAGTACTTGTACTTAGGGGGACTATATATGATGAATGACTTCCAGTGTAACACTTAGGAGACAGGATATGCAAGAATACTCTAAGTGTCATATTTGCAGGGAGTAATGAGAAGACGTCCCCCAAACACACTGTGTTTTATTTCTTTATTCAAACACGAATGTTTAACCGTTCAATCACCTTTGCTTGTTTATTGATGCTATTGAAGTTATTTATGGTATTATTATTATTATTATTATTAGTGTTGAAATTATCATTCTTTTGCTTTAAAGTAAAGAAAGCTATATAACCCTCCTCTTTGTTCTAACTAATGAACAGTGTTAGACAGTATTTAAATGCATTTGAAAACGTGTATTGAAATATTGCATTTAGATGCAATATATGTGTAATTGAATACAATGTATTTAAATACATTGGAATAATTTTTCGTCTGAGTACGACGTTCTAAACGAGTTTGAACGTCCAAGGACGACACTTGAAACGCATTTAAAAGATGTTGTAACGTAATTGCTCCTGTATCACGTCCACAGCTTGACAAGCAGTTGAGGATGAGTTTTCATGAAAAGTGGTAGAAACCAGGGTTGTCAGAATTGTTACGTTCGTAATAAAAGTGCTACTTTTTGCTTGCAAATCCTAATTTTGTTACTTGTGTTACTACTTCATAAGAAGTTGCAACTACTCCAATATTAAATGTTAGTTTACATAGTAATTGATGTTTGAATCAATAGAATTTTCGAAAATCGTTTCAAACGTATGTAAAAATTATGTATTCGAAACACATTTTGTTCTGCTGCACTCCATCGCTGCGCAGTTCGAGAATAGTGTGGCAGTGGCCAGTTGCAGCATGAACTTGATTAGTTCTAGACAACTGCGGCAAAATTACAATCTGACAAAAAGCTTGAACATTTATGAATGTACATCTTGAACTTCTATAAACTATTAATGAAGTAAATATTCGACCAAGTTTTGTCTAATGTTACATTTGAAAACTTAGAACTATTTCAGGCAATTGATCCTGATAACGTTAATAAAGGGATAACACACTATCATTCCTCTTCTCCTGAAATTCTTCAATATTGTATTAAAAACAGTGGGTAAACAATTACACACCGAAAAAGAAATTTTAGAAGACACATACGCAATAGAGAAAAACCACCTGCTAAATTTTGGAATGATGTTTCAAAAGAATCAATCCGTGATGGTCTTCGTTATCCATTACTGTTTAAGCTAATTCTGAGCCTACTTTCATTACCTCATTTTTCTACACATTTCGAGAGTCCATTTTCTCTGCTAAATATTATTTTAAAAAAACGCTGTAGTTACAATATACTACCTGACATGTGTTACCATCTTTTATATTCAAAATATCACCAGCTTGGTCACCTGGTGAGCAAATCTGCTTGCGAGCTGAAAGACCCGGGTTTGAACCCCGCTGCCGACATGGTTGACGCGGCTAGAAATACGGCATGGGACTTGGGTAAAACAACCAAATAATTATCGAAGTAATTATCCGACCCAAGAATAGGCCAGAAGGTTCGTTCCTATAGCCTCATTCTATTCTATTCTAAATGTCTTCTTGTTGACCATTGCTGTACACATTAAAAGTCCTCCCAACAATTCAGTTATTAGCAGGATAGAATATATATGACAACAACACTAAAAAAGGAACTTTTTTGAAAGGTCAATAGAGATTTTAATTTTTTTACTCTCGTGATAGTAATGATATATGAATAGGTTTTTATACTTAAGGCGATGTATTAAGTGCACGTATCGACATAAAGTGTATCTATCGACATAATTGTATGTATCGACATTTACGTCTCAGTCAGCAGAGGGCCGAGAAATATGCTTAGCTCGACAAGACTCATAGACACAACAGCACGTTGTACGGTTTGGAGCGGGAGAAACTCTACGACAAAAATCAGTAATGAATGACAAAAGAAAAAATGATAAGCTTCTATAAAGCCGTCATGAAGCATCAAACAGGAGGCCCTGGAACTAAACCTCGACAGCGATGTAGGCTATTGCTGCTAGAGCGACATCTAGGGCATAGGTATAGGTTTTAGGGGTATAGGCGGAATAAGTGTATAAATGGTTAAAGGGGAATTAATTAATCATCACACGGACGAATAACAACAGATTTTACACGTGCATTTACCCGTGTATGAAGAGGGGGAAGAATTAATTGCGCAAAAGCAAGGAATGGAAGTAGAAAAATTAGCGTTATTGCTGTGTTGTAATTGTGAGTGTTACACATCGAAACCCATCATCAGCAACGAATCTCTGGTGTAGGGGCAAGTTTTAGTGTTATAATTGTCACTATGATTGAGGTTAGCGACAGGGTAAAATTCGTAAGTTGTTGTGAATGCCATTGATTTGACTAAATTGTTTCCCTGTGCTCACTTAAATATTCAGTTATCAAGTATGTAATTGATCTGTAATAGTGCACTATTTAATATGACATCATGTGCGGTTCATGTGTCAAAATGTGGTGGATGATTACATTTCCCATCCCATGATATTTAGAATAACATGTACTAAATTTCTGTGTGTATTATTTATCCCCCCTATTGATATTGAAAGAAAGTATGGGAACACCTCTCACCATTTCATGTATTCCGATCATTAGAGTCCTATAGTGCGATTACAAATGTTTGTTGCATTTAATTAATGGGTTATGTACAAGTATTAATTAAAATATGACGGAAGGACAACATGCAGAAAAACCATGCATTGAAACCAAGATGACGTAAATTATGAGAGGGAAAAGAACTCACCGAAAACCAATCAATATGCAATTAAAAGTAGGCAGACTAAGCTTTTACCTTTTTTATATAATTTAACCAATCAATTAATAACTAATAGATAAACGTCACCAATTTTATTATACGTATCACTACATATCTATATAAGCATAGTAAATGAATTTATGTAGTAATAGAACACGACTTTTGTATGTGTTAGAATACATTGAAATAATAGTAAAACATTGCATATGCTTGAACAATATTCGGATAAAACTATATTATGCAATTTTGACTCCAAAAATATTACATTTGGCATGATGTAGAAGTAATATATTCAACAAGCTCATAACATGAGTCTGCAAAAATACATAAGAATGTACCAACATAAAAATAGCGAAATTATTTAGTAATACGAATATCGGTTACGATTTCGTTTAATTTTTAATTTTTGAGATTCGTAGTTGTTACTATTCACAAAAACTTTCGGGCAATCTTGGTTGGAGCAGCTCTGATACTTTTGTAGCTCATCGTACGCGTTAGCAATTGTTAAGATGCCCTCTACTTGATCTATTTAATGTTCTT
The DNA here is from genome assembly GCA_006783055.1 of Trinorchestia longiramus. Lineage (NCBI taxonomy): Eukaryota > Metazoa > Arthropoda > Malacostraca > Amphipoda > Talitridae > Trinorchestia > Trinorchestia longiramus. Next base: position 47,623 of record VCRD01002491.1, on the reverse strand, counting down.
CACCCGCAGGAGTTTCACCAACTACAACAAAGCAAGCTGCAGGAAGCCTTCACCATTCGCACTGAAGAGATCTTCCGTAATGCTCCACTACCCTCCTCTTGCACACAAGGGGAGACTTTCATCCGTCTCACCCTCCAAACTACTTCCAATCGTTTCATCCCCAGAGGCTGCAGAAAAGATTTCATTCCGAATTTTCCCCCCTTAGCTATCTCTCTCATCAAACAACAAGAGGCACTTCGCTCCATCAATCCCAATGACCCTTCTCTCCCCCACCTCAACAAAAACATCACCTCGGCCATCTCAACTCACTCCCGCCAGACCTGGATTGACAAAGTCCAGTTCCTTAGCTAACAACAAAACCACTCCCAATTTTGGTCCCTCCTCAAATCCCTCCCTGGCAAATCCAACAATCAACCCCCCAACCAACCAATTGATTTCGGCAACCAAGTCACCACTTCTCTCCCCATTATAGCTCAATCCTTCTGCCGCCAATTCACCATTGTTCCACACTTTAGACGTAACAAATTATCCCGCAAAATCTTTAGATCTATCCACAAACTCCACCCCTTAGACCGATCCTTCCCTCCTATCACTGCTGACCAAACGAGGGAGGCCATCATAAAAGTCCGGCACTTCCACCGCAGCCGGTTCTGACAACCTCACCATACTCTACATCCGCCACCTCGGCCCCTCAGGCATATCCTATCTCAAAACACCTTCAACCTCTCCCTCTCTTACGCCATCATCACCATCCCCCAAACCTGGCAAGCCCTCTCTCTCAGTCTTCCTACCGACCCATATCACTCCTCTGTCCTCCCGTCAAAGTACTGGAACGTTTGTTCCTGCCACACCTGACGGAAGCCATCCCTCTCTCAGATTCCCGACACAGCTTCCACCCCTTCACTCCATCACCTCCGCCCTACTTCGGCTAAGTCACACTATAGCTGTTAGTTTCAACCAGCACTGTCCTCCCCTCCGCACAACTATCATGGCCATGGACTTTTCCAAAGCTTTTGACACCGTCCCCCACCTTCAACTCATCTCCCAAATCTCCTCTCTCTCCTTCAACCACCACATAGTCCGATGGCTGGTCTGCTAGCTCAAAGGCAGATCAGCCAAATGCTCCTACCACCACCACCTCTCCTCCTCCTGATCCGTCCTAGCGGGCGTCCACCAGGGTTCTGTTATATCCCCATCACTTTTCAACCTATTTGTCTCCTATTACCCTCCCACTGCAATTCTCATCACTTCGTAAGCTGACGACTTCACAGCACTAGCAACAACAATCAAAATCCCTGATGGCTCCGCCATCCTCTCCGCCCATTCCTCTGATGTCGCCAAATGGGCCCAACAAGAGGGACTCACAGTAACAATATCCAAGTCCCATTCCTCTCTTTTCACTCCTGACACACACCAGTCCCGCACCAACCCTCATGTCACCTGGGAGGGGACCAACCTAACACACTATCAGTCACCCAAAATTCAAGGAATTAACTTTAACCCCCCACTTCACCTTTATCCCTCACATAAATACAATCTGTGAGAGGGCCCAGCATTGGTTAAACATCCTAAAAGCCCTTGCTGGTTCCTCCTGGGTCCAGCAAAAGGAAACCATTGCTCTCACATACAAGGCCCTCATCAACTCAATAGTCACCTACGCAGCTCCCATCTGGTTCCCAACGCTTCCCCCTCACCTATAGCAAAACTCCAAACACTCCAGAACGCCGCCCTTCGAATAGCCTCCGAATCCTGCAAAATGGCTTCACACCTCGCACCTTCACAGGGAGACGGGGGTCCTTCCTGTAGCCGACCACCTCTCCCTCCTTTGCTCCCAGTACCTCCTCAGTTCCCTTCGCCCTCACCACCCCAACTACCTCAGAGTCACCCAACCCTCCAGCCCTCGTAACATGAAACATACTCTCAGGCAGGCGATATTCAGGGCCAGAAGGTTCGTTCCTATAGCCTCATTCTATTATACATAATTCCAAAAGACTAGTCTTCCCCTGTTAATGGTCAGTCAAATAGTGAATACATTTTTTTGGATAACCTGCAGTCATAAATTAAGACTAAATTCATTAATTGCCTGTGTTTTGTGTCTAGATGTATGTTGTGACTTCCTGCATGTACTCCTGCAGCGTAGATATCCCTTGCAAAATCTCATCGCAATTGTCCCATTAATTCGAACAAAATACATCCTTTCTGACGGGTTATTATACCTGCTAATGCCAATACCTTCCAACTACTAATCGCACCTCTCACTTGTACTGTGGAACTCTGAGGATAGAGAAGGATGGTCAATGGAAACAGAATTGCACTTGCAAGGTAATCCTCATTTTCATTGTGTCACTTGACGGGACAGTATATTTTCCAGTCTTGACGTGGAGCTCAGAATGTAAAGTCTTTGTGTAATAAAATCACAAATAGTTTGCGGACAGTAGTATTGGATGATAGTACGAGTGAATTTTCATCAAAGGGAGAACTTTTCAAGATTATTGAAATCCCATTCCTGAGTACTTCTTCCGTTGTTATATCTTTCTGTGCAATAAGGAGCACCGAAACAAAAAATTCCTGGCGCAAACATATTCTGATGATATTGTAAGGTACATTGTTCGCTCAAATTTTAGCTATTCTAGTGATAAACCAGCTAGTTACGTGCCATTTGCAGCGTTTATGCTCAGTGCACTTTTCAACTAGGGAGCCACAATAATGAAGACCTGAACGAACAATGATCTGTCAAGGGAACACTTGTGTTACAAGTGTTAACTATAGGGCATGCAAATGTAGTCATTGTTGAATGGCATGAACTTTCAAATGCAGCGGAATCATTACAGCTGAACAATAATCCCACTTCCAATGAGGTTTATTTGATTCAAATAATTTTAAGAGCATTGTAAGCAAAAAATGCAGCATCATAGTTTTATTAACGTGCTGCTGAAATGGCATATACTCGTATGCTACATATTAAGTGAAAGTTTGGATTCTACTCTATGTACACTCATTTTATGATCACAATATTACAGAAGCAAATAGTGTGATGTTGCTGTTAAATACTGTACTATGTTTAAGTTACAATCTTCTCTACTATACTGATTTGCAGTACAAATATTGGTTCTCTACTTCGGATACTGTAGTCTTAGGCCTACATACATCGTACAGACAAGGACTGTATCATGTATTTAATCCATGATTACAAAAGAGTTTCCTTGCATCAAGGCTTCAGTCTTTGCATCGTATTACTTTTTTTTACGTTTAGAATCCAGAATTTGTGTCTACAATCTTGAAATTGCGTTCACAAATCTGACACCTCATCTGACAATCTAGAATTTGCATTTAGAGTGCTGGTATGTCAGTATGCAGATTTGTAAGTCGCTTATAATTCAACATCTGTCACTATAATATCATACAATCATTGCATCAAGTTTGAAATCCAGAATTAGTGCCAACTTGAAGCATTCTGGACAAGTGTAATAGTGGTTTAACTGTGTTGATTTCATATTGGCGGTCCACACAATTGGACTTCAGTTAAGAAAAAATGTGTCGTAGATGAACTGTTCCCGAAGTGCTCTGGGCTAATTTATTTAAAATAGAGACTGCAAATATCATACTCTTAAAACCAGAGAAAACGTTTCAAAGCCCATGGATAATTTGTACTGGGTATTGACATCGTTTCTCTATAAAGACCTGTTAAAAGAGACAGAAGAAGCTCTTTGAGGACTCAAAAAATTGACAA
>VCRD01002491.1:3417-33373 GCA_006783055.1 Trinorchestia longiramus | reverse complement strand
AATATCCCGAAGTATTATGTTAATTCTTTCTTTATTTGCGTGTTTGGCCACTATTGTTTCATACATTAATGCTACTGCTGTATTTTTCCCCCCTGCCACTTCTAAACCCGTGCTGGTGATTATTTTGAATATTATGTTTCTCCAAATAGTCAGTAAGCTTTGTATTAATCACTCTTTCTAAGATTTTTCCGGGAATGCTTAGTAAAGATATAGGTCTGTAATTTACATGTTGGGTAGGTGGCTTGTTAGGTTTTGGTAAGAAAATCATTATAGAAGTTCTCCATCGTTGAGGAAAACATCCCAACGACAGGGATGCATTCATGATTGAAATTAGGTTGGTAACCATATTTTTTGGTAAATTAATAAGTTGGTGTTTTGTTATATCATCTTCTCCTGCTGCTTTATGTTTCAAATTTATAATATATCTTTTCATTTCTTCCATTGTTAATAATGATGTCTGCCGTCTCAGTCTATTAAAATCATTTGCGTCATAATGTATTAATTGTAGTTCTTTATTCTCCATCTATTGGTGTACTCTCATATGATTATACCTATCAAACTCGTCCTCTTCATCCGTATGTTTCTGAAATATGCCACTCCAGTAGTGACGAAAAAGTTGTTCTCTACCTTTGTCTTCGTACACTTCTTGATTTTGGTCATTCACTAGGAATCTTTGCTCTTTTTCAATATTTTGCCCCGTTATTCATTTAATTGTTTTCCAGAAATCACGGTCATTCTTTTCTGTATCAAGTTTACTTATTAACTTATCCCAGGCTTCTTTCCTTCTTTCCCTGTACTCTTCCACTATCTCCTGCCTTAGTTTATTAGGTCGTCTCATTCTTTCTCGCGAAGGCCCACACTCCTGAATTTCTTTAAATAAGTCGTCGTGAACCCTTGTTAATGTAGTTATTTTATAAGATCTTAAACCATGTAGTAAAGTGCGGTGTGAGACAAAGGGAATTCTGTTACTGCTAGCTGTCTGAATTTGTGTGGTCCATTTTTGTACGTGTTCGTCTAATTGGTTTGGAGTAGGTGCTTGTAAGTCAAGCACAGGGAAATCCTTCAAATCGTCTTTATAGCCAGTCCAGTCTGCTCTGTCGAATGCTTTTCGTGGTCGTATGGGAATTTGTATAGGTTGTGTAGTGATAGTATAAATAATGGGGTAGTGGTCGCTAGGTGTTTTTGGGCCTATTTCTGCATATGTATTGTGGTATGTTTTTGTATTGGTGAGAATGATGTCAGGTGATGTTTTTGATCGATGAGTTTTGTATGTTGGAAAGTGTGGTCCGTCTTTTATGATATGCCCTCTGTCCATTAATGTTACAAGCTGCTCACCCATTACATTGTTATTGCATGAATCTAATCTGATGTGTCGTGCATTAAGATCACCGATGAAGTATACAGGATAACTCTTGTTAAATAATGAATAAAAATCTGGGTAATGCAAGTATCCTATTCTGAACGGAACATATGCTGTTGCAATTTCTATTTTTCCTAATTTAGTGCGTATTGTGGCGCTGATCATATCACTGTAATAAGGTTTGTTAATTCTATATGTAAGTGTCCTTTTTATGGCTATTGCACTTCCGCTATGTGGTTCGTTGAGCGTATTCGTTTTATATACATTGTTATTATATATTTTTATTTGTTCATTATTTTTGCAACCATGACTATTTAGTAATATTATATCTGGATCTATTTTAGAATAAATATTTATTAAAGCTGTCTTATGTATTTTCCAGCTCAATACATTGTGCTGTATTATTTTGAAAGTCGTCTCTCTCTGCATATTTTCTTTCCATCTCCCGTCCTTTCAGACGTTCTTTGGGTGCCGGATCTAATCTTCTTGAACTCCTGCTCTCCGACCCATATAATTGTTTCTTTAAATTCTTTTATTTCACAGTTTTCAAACAAATATTTTACGACATCCGGTGATTGAGTACATTTTGGCCCTAAATGGTATTTTGCCTGTTGATGAAGTACCATTAGTGACAATTCTTCGTCTGATAAATCACGTTTATTACCATCAATAGCATAAATTGTAATATCATATCTAGATGCCGGTCGAATAGCTACCTGTTCAACTGGTTTTGGTTGTCGTTGTGGCAGTCCTTTCGGCTTTGGCTTCAGTTCCGGAGCTTTTGTACTAACTTTAGGTTTCACTGCTAATTCTTGAACCTCTTCTCGTCCTCCACTTGCCTCCATCACTTCCGCCTCCATCTCCTCCACATCTTCGTCCTGTACATGTGAATCTTGTGATTCCGAACTTGTGTCAGATTCCGACCTCATTTTCAGTTTGCGTATTACGTTTATCGTATGTACCAACAGATCATTATTAAAGAGTTCTTTAGAGTCAGGGTTAGTTTCCAGTTCAATAGGTTGTATGTTATTCCTTTTTAATGTTTTATTAATATGGGAGTTATACGAGCTTGGGGTAATTATATTAGCGACAGGGGCATCTAAGATAATAATCAAGGCAGTTAAGCCGCTCTCTGACATGATTTCTGCTGTATTTTTCGCCCGTTCTGCTTGCTTTTCCTCCTGTCTGATTGTCTTTTCAAGTGCTTTGGCGTGTGTCTGTTCCTATTTTTCTTTTACTTTTTCTTCCAGTAGTTTGGTTTTGTTTTTGATTATTGTTTCCCTTATTGGACAGCTCATTGCCATTGTTCGATGATCTCCTTGGCAGTTCAGGCATTTTTTAATTGAGGACGTACAATTTTTATAAGTGTGATTTCCCGTACTTTCGGAGCATACGGTTAGGTTCGGAGTTGGACAGTCTTTTGTTGCATGTTGTTCCATTTTATAACAATTAAAGCAAATCAAAATATCGATAAACTTTTCCTGTTGAATTTGGGATGGTGCTATGTTAACATGTTCACAAAGTATTCCATATTGAAGAGCATGACTAGCCATATTAATGGTTGCAAATTCTATTTTAAAGACGTGTGTGTATTGGCCAAACTTGATAATTTCACGCACCTCAAGATGTGGGTTGCGATGCGTAATTTCCTGCTTAAGCTCGTCCACAGACTTCCCACCAATCCAACTATCTATCTGCTTGCAAACTACGGATCTTTGAGCTCTAATTTTAGGTGGCAGTCGGGCTTCCAGCCCAATGGACGCTAGTGTACTCGTAGCTTTCTGAGTTAAAAGATTTTCAACATCAGATTCGAACTCCGTGAAAGCATTATAGCCAGAACCTACCTCACGAAGTCCAGTCAGTGGCAATTTTAGGTGTTTCTGAATAGGTTGAAAAACTTTAGGTTTATCTGGTGGTTCTCTAGGATTAAGGAAGCACAAGAGCAGCTTCCCGAATTAAGGCATGTCGGAAGTGCTTAGTTTACGTGTTCTCTAGTGTGGTTTAGTCAGCGTTCTAAGTGTGTAAAAAGAAAAAGAACTAAAAAGAACTAAGAGAGATCAAGTAGAGAAAAAGTTATTTCCCTAATAATCTATTCCTAAAATTTTGGGTTAGCCTACCTAACAGGTGCAGTCTTGTCCAGTCAGGGATCCCTGCCCTACTTGTAGACACTCCCCTCTACCTTAATTGGGTTTGCCCATACGGTCTGGCCCCTTTCGGTACAGGGATATCTACTCCTGACTGGCAACACCTCAGACTTAGGAAAATACCGGTTAGTTAGAAAAAGACAGTAAATAAAGAAAAAGAGATTTTAACGAAAGTAAAGAGGGCGGCAATCCAATCACAATCTTGGTAGTTGTTGCTGACTTCTGCGCGACTTCGCTGTGAGAGATCCTCGTAGCACGCCATATGTACAACGTCAGAGCGTTGCAGCCTTGTTATATAGGGCGGTTAGCTGGGCTCTGCTGCCCGAGCGTGGCCGCTCATTGGTTAATGATTAGCTAGCCTTACGTGCGATTCACTTCTTCTGTTTTGTTCTCTGATTGGTCGACGATAGCTAGCCTTGTCTGTGCTGTGTTCATATATAGTGATTCACTACAGACTCTAATCCTCGGAATACATTAAATGGTAAATGGTGTTTCCAATACTTCTCGTCAATGGCAATAGAGAGGACAATAATACACACAAAAAGTTTAATACATGTTATTCTGAACATCACGGAAGGGGAAATGTGAAACAGCTACCACATTTTTGCATATGAACCGCTTACAATGTCCTATTAAAAAGGGCACTATTACAGATCAATTACATATTTGGTACCTGAATAGTTAGGCGTGCACACGGAACAATTTAGTTAAATCAATGGGCATTCATATCAGATTACGAAATCTACCCTGTCGCTAACCTCGATCACATCGACAATAATAATATTAAAACACGCCCCAACACTGAAGATATGTTTCTGATGCTAGAGTTCGATGTTTAACACAAACGATTACAACATCATGGCTAATGCTGAATTTCTCCCGCTTCATTCCTTGCTGCAGCGGTATTAATTTTTCCTTTATGCACGGGTATGCGCGCGTGTAAAATCTGCTGTTATTTGTCGGTGTGATGATAACTTTAATTCTCTTTCAATCACTTCTACATCTATTCCACCCATACCCCTAAACCTATACCTACGCCTAAGATGTCGCTCTAGCTGCAACAGCTTACATTGTCGCATAGATCTAGTTCCCCAGTCCTTTCTAAATCGTCGCAGAGATCTAGTTCCCAAGTCAATTATCCCTCCTACCGTTTATATATGGGTTTTGCTCCTCCAACGTATGTTTTCCATTTTCTAATCTTCCTATTTGTCCAATGGTCTGAAATAAGTTTCTAATGTCTGTGATATACTCCACCCCCTATTCAATCAGCTTGAGAGTTTCACGGCAGCGTAATTCTTGAGGGTCAGAAAGTCTCTACTAATAAATTTCCATGGTGTGTGAGACTTTCTTTAGCCGTGAAATCAAACACATCGAACTTTCGCACCCTTCTGTTTATGTTTTCCCATCAGCCATCGAGCTCGCCTCTCGGTTGTTTATTTTTGTGAGTTGGTGCAGTGTCACTGCTCCACACTTGATACCTTGTTTCTAGTAAGGTACACACACACTCAATACGTATTTCTCATTCATCGCCTGCAAAATGCAAACCTATGGATTTATCATAACTATCATGAAAGATTCAGAATCAGTTATAAGTTTAAATCCAGATTCAGTTTCAGATTCAGATTAAGATTAAGATTCAGATCCAGTTTACGATTAGGATTCAGATTCAGATTAAGATTCAGTTTTAGATTCAGATTCAAATTCATATTTAGATTCAAATTCAGTTTTAGCTGCAGATTAAGATTCTGTTTTATATCCAGATTCAGATTCAAATTTAGATTCAGAGTATTATTCAGATTCATATTCAGTTTCAAATTCAGATTCAGATTCAGAGTTGCATTCAAATTCAGATTCAGCTCTAGAATGAGGTTCAGGTTTAGATTCAGATTTAGATTCAGATTCAGTTATAGATGCAGATTCACATTCAGAGTCAGTTTTAGGTCCAGATTCAGATTCAGATTCAAATTCAGAATCTGTTTTAGATTCAGATTCAGATTCAGTTTTAGATTCAGATTGTCGGGAGATGAACCATTTTTCTTGCACGCGATTTATTTTTCTTAATTCGTTTGGTCGGTCCCTCCCGTTTAGATTCTCAGAGTGCAATCCTTCTTCTCCGCCACTGGTAAGAGATTTAACAGTGTTGCAGAGTAGATAACTTTGTGATAGATTTTTTTCGCGAATTTTGCACGCCACAAAGTTCACGACACTTCATGGGTAACAAGTGAAGGTTATTTAATCTTATTTATTTACTTTAAATCTAGGAGCAATTTAATATTTTTACATTTAATTAATTTAATTATCTAGTTTTGATGACTTGACCGTCAACAAAAGGAAATAGTTAGGGTTTCAAGCCGTTCATCCAATAAACCTGGCGTCTCTTCAAGAATAATAAGGTGAAGTTTAATTGAGGTCAGAGAGCCAGAACACAAATATACAACTGGAGAGAACGGTTAGTCTCAGCACCCCCACGCTCGAGTCCGTCGGTCCTTGGGGTCTAGAGCCAGCATGTCAGCTCTCACCAGCCGAACCGCGCTCAATCTGAATCTTAAGTAGCGTCTGCAGAACACCAGTGGCAAAGGGCACCGATGATCCGTGCTCCCAGGTTGCTGACGCACGACCTTGGGCTCCCACTTCTTCCTGCCGTTAAATAATAGATTCTTATGAGATTTACAGAATGCTGGGTAAATGTTGATATTAATGCCAATTTTAGTTCAGGGACCTAAGTATAGGCAAGCCACCTACCACTGACAGCGAGGACTTTTCTGGAGAGAGTTCGCCCGTCGCTGTCCCAAAGCTGGTAGCAACCCCGAATGTATTTGTACTGTTGAAATTAACGAATCAATTACTCTGTAATGATGGACTTGGCAAGAAGAATTTCAGTATGGTGATATTTCAAGTGACTTTCAAATGCTTGATACAAACCTAAAAGATACGTGCTCTTTCAGTGTTTCCATCGGAAACTGCTAGGCGTGTTTAGAATTTATAGATAGTTGAAAATAGTTAAAGAAGCGTACTCCACATTAAGTAGTAAAGAATAGTAGTAGTTTTAAGTTTAGGAAGGAAGAGGAAATTTTAATTTACGGAGTAGAATTCTGAGTTGAGAGTCTTTTCAGACCCTCATTATTAGACGAATTCACTCGTATTTAAGTAGTTTTAATTTTAAAGTTAGACAGCAGTCTAATTTTAAGGTATTTATTTAAAGGTCTGGATAGACCAGTTAAAATATGGAGTACGCATCAGACAATTGGTGCTAGATTGCTTAACTAAACAAAATGAAAGAAATTCTATTCAAAAAAACACCAAATATAGGCAGGGGAAAGCAAAGAAGAAGTAGAACGTCACGTCTATCGACGGTGGAGCAGGAACAACTTCCACCACAGCACGCAACCCGACGACTCCGCTTCAAACTGCAGCGAAACTTGTAGTCTGAACAATTGCAATACAGACAATTGGGCGGTTTGGGACCGGATGGAACTTCAGAACGCGACGGCGCTGAAACCCTTTAAAAATAAATGATCCCAATACTAATGCCTCTTTAATAGTAATGCCCCCTTTTCAATCACCCGACTCTCCCTATATAGGTTCTTTCTCTACTTATTCTTAGTTCCCTGTATGTTTACAGTAATTCGGAAGCTACATTACTCCTATCGAAAGTGAAAATTTCGATAATTTGTAATATTTGATTTGTAATGTAGATTTGCGACGTTTGTTTATTCTTAATTACAGAAACTGTTTTTCTTCTCATCAGTCCTGACCTCTTTGGCGGCGTTTTCACCCGTATCAGTTCAGCAAAGATTAAATTGATTAGATTATATCAGCATAGATGAATTCTTTCAGCAGAGATCGCGTAGTATAGAGTAGCAGTATAGATTTGATTGCATAAAAGGCTAGGAAGTTAAGTTGGCAGCTGTAGTCCGTCGAATGTTTGGTATACGCAGCTTCGAGGCTGGTTAAATATGGTTTATCTTTTTTTGCAGAATCTGACTATTCTCTTACCAGTAAGCTTTCCATTTGTTAAACTTGTTCATTAAGATATTGTTCATCATAAGACTGACAGAGTAGGAAACTTGATGGGCGGCTGTAGTTAGTGTCATTTCAGTAAACGCACCCACCGGCCCAGCTGAGCATAGTTTCTGCTTCTGCAGAATCTGACGGCTTTGTCGCTATCAAGTTTGCAAAAAAATTAGTTTGTTCATTGAGTAGGAAATCTATGGACATTTTATTTTGGTTTGGTTAATTGTAAATTATATATATTAAATCCTATAAATATTATTTATACTTCCTCCTTAAATACCGGTCGAGAAAAAGTCTGAAGCCATTCCATGTCAGAATCTGTAGGGCGAGAAATTATGCCCTTACACATATTCAAATTCAAATTGAGATTCTGACTCAGATCCAGATTCAGATTCAGTTTCTGCTCTAGATTCAAATTCAGATTCATATTCAAATTTATTTTCAGTTTTAGATTCAGTTTCAGATTTAGATTACCATTCAGATTTATTGGTAGATTTAGATTTATATTCAGATTCAATTTTAGATTCATAGTCTGATTTAGAGTTAGTTTTAGATTCAGGTTCAGATTCAGTTCAGATTTAGATTCACATTCAGATTTATTGGTAGATTTAGATTTATATTCAGATTCAATTTTAGATTCATAGTCTGATTAAGAGTCAGTTTTAGATTCAGATTCAGATTTATATTCAGATTCAGATTCAGTAAAAGAATCAGATTTTGATTCAAATTCAGTTTTAGGTTCAGTTTAGGATTTAGATTCAGAGTCAGATATAGATTCAGATTCAGTTATAGTTTCAGCTGCAGATTTAGTTTTAGGTCAACATTCAGATTTAATTTTACATTCAGATTTAGTTTGAGTTTGAAATCCAGATTTAATTTCAGATCGAGATTCTGATTCACGTACAGATTAGGATTAAGTGCTAGATTCATTTTTAGATTCCAATTCAGTTTCATGTTTAGATTCTGATTTAGATTTAGTTTTAAATTCAGATTTAATTTAAATTCAAATTCAGATTCAGAATCAATTTTATATTCAGATTTAGAATCAGAATGCGTTTTAGATCCACATTCATAGTTTTTTGCAGATGTATAGTTATTTTGCAGTTTTAAATTCAGAGTTGAATTTAGATACAGTTATAGATTCAGATACAGTTTAATGTCTTGATAGAGATTCAGTTTTAGATTCAGGTTTAGACTCAGATTCAGTTTTAGATTCAAATTCAGATTTAATTGTAGTTCTAAATTCAGATTCTGTTTCGAATTCAGATTCAAATTCAGTTATACATTAAGATTTGAATCCACATGTTTTAGACTCAGATTCAGATTCAGATTCAGTTGCAAATTCAGATTCAGAAAGAGTTGTAGATTCAGGTTTGAATACAAATTCAGATTCAAAGTCAGGTTTAAATTTAAATTCAAATTCGGTTTTAGGTTTAGATTCAGGTTCAGTCTTAGTTCTAGATTAAGACTCAGCTTTAGATTTAGATTTAAATTCCTGTTCAGATTCAGTTTCAGTTTAGGTTTAGTTTTAGGTTCAGATCCTGGTTTAGATTCTGTTTTAGATTCAGATTCGAATTCGATTTTAGATTCAGGTTTAGATTCAGATTCAGTTTTATCCAGATTCAGATTTATTTTTAGACTCAGATTCAGAAGCGGTTTTAGATTCAGATTTAGATTTAGTTTTAAATTCAGATTCAATTTAGATTCATATTTAGATTCAGCTCTATATTCAGAATCAGTTTCATGTTGAGATTTAGATTCAGATTTAGTTTAGGTTACGACCCTGATTCAGTTTTAGATTCAGAATCAGATTTAATTTCAGATTCAGTGTTTGCTCCAGATTTCAATTCAGATTCAGTTTTAGATTCAGATACAGATTTACATGCAGTTCTAGATTCAGATCCAGATTCAATTCCAGATTCAGATTCAGATTCAGTTTTATATTCAGATTTAGAATCTGATTCGAATTGAGATTCAGATTCTGATTTATATTCACATTCAGATTCAATTCTGCAATCGGTTTCAGTTTCAGATTCAGATTTAGATTCAATTTCCGTTATAGATTCGGATTTAGATTCAGATTAAATTTTAGCTTCAGTCCTGGAGTCAGATTCAGTTTCAGATTCAGTTTTACATTCGTATTCGGATTTATATCCATATTCAGATTCAGTGTCAGATTCAAATTTAGATTCATATTCAGTTATCGATCCAGATTTGAATTTAGATTCAGCTTCATATTAAGATTCAGTTTTAGATCCAGATTAAGATTCAGTTTTAGATTCAGATTCAATTTTAGATCCAGATTTAGAATCTGACTCGGATTTAGATTCAGATTCAGATTCATATTCATGTTCAGTGTTAGAGTCAGATTCATATCAAGATACGGATCCAGATTCATATTCAGATTCTGTTTTAGATTCAGATCAGATTCAGATTCAGTTTAAATTCAGATTCAGATTCATATTCAGATTCATGTTCACTTCAAGATTCAGATTCAAACTGAGATTCAGATTTGGATTGAGTTTTGGATTCAGATATAAATTTAGATTCAATTTAAAATTCAGAACCCGGTTTCGATTCAGCTTCAGATTATGATTCGAATTCAAATAGATTTCTATTCAGATTCAGTTTTGATTCAGATTATGCTTCAGTTTTAGATTAAAAATCATCTATAGTTTTAGATCCAAATTTGGATTCAAATTCGGTTTAGATTCAGATTCATATTCAGATTCTGTTTTATATGCATATTCAAATTCAGATTCGATTTAAGATTCAGATTGAGATTCAGTTTTAAATTCGTATCTAGATTCAGATTCAGTTTTGGATTCTGATTCATATTCAGATTCAGTTGTAGAATAACATTCAAATTCAGCTCCAGATTTATTTTCAAATTCAGATTCAGATTCAGGTGTAAATTTATATTCAGATTCGCATTCAGGTTTAAATTCAAAATTAGATTCAGTTTTAGATTTAGATTCAGGTTCAATTTTAGATACAGATTTGGAATCAAATTCGGCTCTAGATTCAGATCAATATTCAAGTTCAGTTTTACATTCAGATTCCAATTCAGATTCAGTTTTAGATTCAGATTCAGATTTTGTTTAATATCCAGATTTGGATTCAGTTTTAGATACATATTTAGATCCAGACCCAGTTTCAGATTCAGATTTAGATTGAATTTTCGATTCAAATGAAGATTCAGATTCAGTTTTAGTTTCAGCTTTAGATTCAGATTCTGATTCAGAGACATATTCACATTCATATTCAGATTGTGTTTTAGATTTAGATCTATATTCAGATTCATTTTTTAATGTCAGATTTATATTCATATTTAGATCTATATTCAGTTTTAGATTCAGATTCAGATTTAAATTCAGATTCAAATTTAGTGTTGGAATCAGATATGGATTCAGATTCAGTTATAGATTCAGACCTTGGTTTAGATTCTGCTCTAGATTCATATTCGAATTAAATTTCATATTCAGATTTATATTCATATTTAGATCTATATTCAGTTTTAGATTCAGATTCAGATTTAAATTCAGATTCAAATTTAGTGTTGGAATCAGATATGGATTCAAATTCAGTTATAGATTCAGACCTTGGTTTAGATTCTGCTCTAGATTCATATTCGAATTAAATTTCATATTCAGATTTATATTCAGATTCAGTTTTGATCCAGATCCAGATGCAGTTTGAGATCCAGATTTGGAATCAGATTCCGGTTTAGATTCAGATTCAAATACAGTTTTACATGCAGATTCAAATTCAGATTCAATTTAAGATTCAGACTCAGATTTTGTTTAATATCAAGATTCAGATTCAATTTCAGTTCCAGATTTAGATTCAGACTCACTTTTAGATTGAGATTCAGATTCAGTTTTAGATTCATATCTAGATTCAAATCCAGTTCTAGATTCTCACTCAGATTGAGATTCAGATTTAGATTCAGATTCAAATTCAGCTTCAGATTCGTATTAAAATTTGAATGCAGATTAAGGTTTAAATTCCAGTTCAGATATGTTTTTAGATTTTGATTCAGGTTCAGTTTTAAATCCAGATTCGGAATCAGTTCTAGACTCAGATTTAGATTTATATTCATACTCAGTATTAGATTCATATGCAGAGTTAGTTTAGGATTCAGTTATAGCTTCAGATTCAGAGTCAGATTTAGATCAAGTTTTAGATTCAGATTTGGATTCAGATTAAGTTTTAAATTCAGATTCAGATACAGTTTAAAATTCATATTGAAACTCAGTTTTAGTTTCAGACAGAGATTAAGTTTTAGATTCGGTCAGATTCATGTTCAGATTTAGATCCAGTTTTAAATTAAGATTCATATTCAAATTTATATTCAGATTCATATTTAGCTTAAGATTCAGATTTTGATTCAGATTCAGTCCTAGTTGCAAATTCAGATTCAGATTCGGTTTTAGGTTCAGATTCATATTATACTCAGATTCAGTTTCACAATTAGATTCAGATTAATATTCAGATTCATATTCTGTTTTAACTTCAGAGTCTGATTCTGATTCAAATTCAGAGTCAGATACTGATTCAGATTCAGATTCAGATTCAAATTTAGATTCTTGGTTATATTCAAGTTCAAAATAAGGTTCACATTCAGATCTAGATTCTGATTCAGTTGTAGTTTCAGATACAGATTCTAATAAAGATTCAGGGCCTGATTAGGATTCAGTTTCGATTCATATTCAGATTCAGTTTTATGTCCTGATTCAGATTCAGATTTAGATAGAGTTTTAGATTCAAATCTAAATTAAGATTCAGTTTTAGTTTCAGTTTTAAATTCAGATTCTGATTTAGATACATATTCAGATTCATATTTAGATTCTTTTGTAGAGTTAGAGCTAGATTCAGATTCAGTTTTAATTTCATAGATATATATTGATATATACATTTATATTCAGTATTAGATTCAGATTCAGATTTAGATACAGATTCAGATTCAGATTTTGGTTCAGATTCAGGATCTGTGATAAATTTAAATTTAGATTTAGTTTCAGTTATAGATTCAGACCTTGGTTTAGATTCAGCTTTAGATTCAGGTCCGAATTCAATTTCAGATTCAGATATATATTCAGATTCAGTTTCGATCCAGATTCAGATTCAGTTTTAGATCCAGATTTGTAATCAAATTCGGCATTAGATTCGTATTTTATATTTAGATTCAGTTTTACATGCAGATTCAAATTCCAATTCAATTTAGGCTTCAGATTCAGAATCAGTTCAAATTTAGTTTCAGTCCCTGGTTTAGATTTAGGCTCAGTTTTAGATTGAGATTCAGACTCAGTTATAAATTCATATCTAGATTCATATTCAGCTTTAGAGTCTGATTCAGATTCAGATTCAGATTTAGATTCAGATTCAGTTCTAGATTCAGATTCAGTTCTAGATTCAGATTCAGTTCTAGATTCAGATTCCGATTTAGTTTTATGTCGTGATTCAGATTCAGATTAAGATCCAGATTTAGATTCAGATTCTGTTTTAGATTCAGATTCAGATCCATATTCAGATTGTTTTCAGATTCAGTTATTGGTAAGATTCAGATTCAGCTTTACCTGCAGATTCAAGTTCAGATTCAATTTAAGCTCCAGATTCAGAATCAGTTTAATATCCAATTCCAGATTTAGTTTCAGTTCTGGATTTAGATTGAAACTTAGTTTTAGATTCAGATTCTGATTCAGATACAGAAGGAGACAGAGATTCAGGTCCAATTTTTATTTCAGGTGCAGATTCATATGCAGTTTTATATTCAGATTGAGATTTAGATTCAGACTCAGATTCAGTGTTAGATTCAGACTTAGGTTCAGATTCTGTTTGATCCAGATTCAGATTCATTCATAGACTCAGATTCAGAAGCAATTTTAGATTCAGATTTAGAATCAGTTTTAAATTCAGATTCAATTTAGATTCATATGCAGATTCAGTTCCATCTTCAGATTCAGTTTCACATTGAGATTTAGATTCAGATTGAGTTTAGATTACGACCCAGATTCAGTTTCAGATTCGGAATCAGGTTTAATTTCAGATTCAGTGTTTGATCCAGATTTCGATTCAGATTCAGTTTTAGATTAAGAGGCAGATTTACGTGCCGTTCTAGATTAAAATCCAGATTCAATTCCAGATTCAGATTCAGATTCAGTTTTATATCCAGAATTAGAATCTGATTCGGTTTGAGATTCAGATTCAGATTTACATTCACCTTCAGATTCAATTCTAGAATCAGTTTCAGATTCAGATTTAGATTCAAATTCTGTTATAGATTTGGATTCAGATTCAGATTCTTTTTTAGATTCAGTCCTGGAATCAGATTCAGTTTCAAATTCAGATTCATATTCAGTTTTATATTCATATTCAGATTTAGGTCCATATTCAGATTCAGTGTCAGATTCAAATTTAAATTCATGTTCAGTTTTAGATCCAGATTCGGATTTAGATTCAGCTTCATATTAAGATTCAGTTTTAGATCCAGATTTAGATTCTGACTCGGATTTAATTCAGATTCATATTCAGTTTCAGTGTTAGAGTCAGATTCAGATTCAGATACGAATCCATATTCATGTTCAAATTCTGTTTTAGATTCAGATCTAGATTCAGATTCAGTTTTAAATTCAGATTCATATTCAAATTCATATTCAGTTCTAAATTCAGATTCAGATTGAGATTCAGATTCAGATTTAGGTTCAGATTAGGATTGAGTTTTAGATTCAGATCAAGGACTATCATAAACAGGACGTGCACGGTCATATAGCTGATTACGCTAGCGGAATCCAGTTCACTGAGCTGAGTGAGCTCATTTAGTCACCAACTGTCACAATGCGAGCTCTGTCGTATTCTGTCGCTCGGTTTGAATCGGACATTGTTGTTTATTTCGAGGCACATGGCTGTATTTCTAAGTGGATACTGTTTGTTTACAAAGTTTATTGCTAATTATATGTATTAAAAATGCCGAACACGTGTGGGGTTGTGAACTGTCGTTGTAGTTACAATAAGGAGAACAGGCGCCGCATGTTTTGCCAGCCAAAAGGGCAGTCTGAGAGACAGAAGTGGCTTGATGTTATTCCACCTCGTGAAATCTTTGTTGTTGATACAGACAAATTTTTCATTTGTGAGATACACTGGGGTGCTGACCCAGCTTTGATCAAATTGCATGGTGGTTCTAGGAGACCTGAAATCTCTTCCAGTATCTTCAATGTGCCTGCTTCATGTTTGTCATCTCCAAAAGCTACACTTCACACGGTGAAATTGGAAGACCAACAACTGAGGTATTTTCTTCATACGGACAAAATTACTTCATTTGATGATACACCCGTCCACAAGCTGACCGCAGCATACCAGCTTGAGCATGTGAAGGAGGCTGCAGCTGCTGTTGAGAGGGCAAGTGCACGTTTCATCGGTTCTATTACAGACAACCACAAGGTGAACCAGCAGTATTGTAAGCTGTTTGAACGACTAGGTGATTGCAGTGCCACAGCCAAGCATCCTCTTGACAACGAGTGTGTCTGGTTTCTCCTTTTTGACACAGTACATCTGCTAAATAACCGGAGCTACATCTGCTAAACAACTGCATCCGCAACAACTGGATCAGTGAGAAGGGTCAGAAGATCAGTCTTAACAATGAAACAACGGCATCATTTGAAGACGTCAAAGAACTGTACGAGTCAGAGAAAGGCTGTATTCTGACGACTACTACACTCACTCAATTTGCTGTCAACCCCTCAAATTTGCTGTCAACCCGTCAGAGAAGGACCAGCAGAAGAATACAATCCTTCTTCAGACCTCTGTCAAGAACGCCCGGTTGGCTGACTAATCGCTGCAGTTAGAGAGGTTTTACTTCTATCTCTGTTTGTTTATTTAAGTAAATGTTTGTATGTTTGTTTGTTTGCGTTGGAAATGTTTTAACTATAATCCATTTTGTAAAGTCTGAAACTGCAGCAACTCGGATTTCTATGAAATGGCCCCTAAGCTCCTACTATAATTTATGTTAAGTACGGCTAAAATTGATATTTCAAAGCATTACAGTGCTTTAAACGATTTAAAATTCACTGTAAAACCTTATTATCCCTTCTATTGCTTGAAAAAGTAATTTTTGATCAATTTGTCCATTAGAAAATGTTATGTTACTAAGAATGCAATGGCCACCGCTAGCGTAGTCAGTTATACGGCTGTGCACGTCCTGTTTATAGTAGTCCTTGATTCAGAAATAAATTCAGATTCAGTTTTAGATTCAGCTTTAGATTACGATTCGAATTCAATTTCGGATTCAGATGTACATTCAGATTCAATTTTGATTCAGATTACGCTTCAGTTTAAAATAAGAGTCATATTTTGTTTTAGATCCAGATTTGGATTTAGATTCGGTTTCAGATTCAGATTTATATTCAGATTCAGCTTTACATAAAGATTCAAATTCAGATTCAATTTAAGATTCAGATTGAGATTCAGTTTTATACATAGATTCAGATTTAGAATCAGTTCTAGATCAAAATTTAGACTCACCTTAGATTGAGGTTCAGATTTAGTTTTATATTCATATCTAGATTCAGATTCAGTTTTAAATTTTGGTTCAGATTCAGATTTAGTTTTATATTCAGATCCTAATTCAGCTCCAGTTTCATATAAAAATTCAGTTTCAGATTTAGGTTTAAGTACAAATTCAGATTCGGTTTTAGATTTAGATTCAGGTTCAGTTTTAGTTCCAGATTCAGATTCAGTTTATGATTCAGTTAGAGGTTCAGATTCAGAGTCACATTTAGATTCAGATTTAGATTAAGTTTTAGATTTAGTTTCAGATTCAGATTCAGTTTTAGATTCAATTTCAGATTCATATTCAGATTCAGTTTCATATACAGATTCAGAATCTGATTCAGTTTAAATTCAGATTCAGATTCACATTCAGATTCAGATTCAATTCTAGAATCAATTTCAGTTTCAGATTCAGATTTAGATTCAATTTCTTTTATTGATTCGGATTCAGATTCAGCTTCTATTTTAGATTCAGTTATAGAGTCAGATTTAGTTTCAGAGTCAGATTTATATTCAGATTTATACTAAGTTCCATATTCGTAGTCAGATTTAGATCCACATTCATTTTCAGAGTCAGATTCATATTTTGATTCAGATTCATATTTTGATTCAGATTCAGATTTAGGCTTGGATTTAGAGATAGATTCAGACTCAGTTTTAGATTTCGACCCCGGTTTAGATTCAGCTTTTGATTGCGATTCAAATTCAATTTCAGATTCTTGATTTATATTCAGTTTCAGTGTTGATCCAGATTCAGATTCAGGTTTAGATTCAGATTTCGATTCAGTTTTAGATCCAGATTTGGAATCAGATTCGGCTTTAGATTCAAATACATATTCTGATTTAGTTTAGATGTAGATTCAAATTCAGATTTAATTTAAACTTCAGATTCATATTCAGTTTAATATCTAGATTCAGATTCAGTTTCAGTTCCAGATCTAGACTCAGACTCACTATTAGATTGAGATTCAGATTCAGTTTTAAATTCATATCTAGGTTCATATTCAGGTTTAGATTCTAATTCAGATTCAGATTCATTCATAGATTCAAATTCAAATTTAGCTCCCGATTCATGTTCAAATTCAGATTCAGATTCAGGTGTAAATTTAAATTCAGATTTACATTCAGGTTTAAATTCAGGTTCAGATTCGGTTTTAGATTGAGATTCAGATTCAATTTTAGATACAGATTTGGAATCAAATTTGGCTCTAGATTCAGATTAATATTCAGATTCTGTTTTACATTCAGATTCAAATTCAGATTCAGTTTTAAATGCAGATTCAGATTTAGTTTAACAACCAGATTCAGATTCAGTTTCGAATCCAGATTTAGATTCAGTTTCGAATCCAGATTTAGATTCAGACTCAGCTTCAGATTCACATTTAGATGAAGATTCATATTCAGATTCAGATTCAGATTCAATTATAATTTCAGCTCTAGATTCATATACATATCCAGATTCATATTCAGATTCTATTTTAGATTCAGATCTAGATTCAGATTCAGTGTTAGATTCAGATATAGATTCAAATTGACTTATAGATTCAGATCTCAGTTTAGATTCAGCTTTAGATTCAGGATCGAATTCAGTTTCAGATTCATATTTATATTCAGATTCAGTTATGTTCCAGATTTAGATTCAGTTATAAATCCAAATTTGAAATCAGATTGAACTTTAAATTCATATTCATATTCCTACTCAGTTTTTCATGCAGATTAAAATTCAGATTCAATTTAAGATTCGGATTCAGATTTAGTTTAGATTGTGATTCAGATTCAGTTTTCGATTCAGATTTTATTTCAACTCCAGATTCATATTCAAATTTAGAGTCAGATTGAAGTTTAAATTTAAATTCAGATTCAGAATCAGGTTTAAATTCAAATTCAGATTTGGTTTAGATTCAGATTCATGTTCAGCTGTATATCCAGATTAAGACTCAATTTTAGATTTAGATCTATATTCATATTCAGATTTAGTTTTAGATTCAAATTCAGATTTAGTTTTAGATTCATATTCAGATTTAGTTTAAGATTCAGTTATAGGTTCAGATTCAGAGTTAGATTTAGATTTAGTTTCAGATTCAGATCCTGGTTTAGATTCAGCTTTAGATTCATATTCACATTGATATTCAAATTCAGATACAGGTCTGTATTCAAATTCAGTTTTAGATTGAGATTTGGATTCAGATTTAGTGTAGTTTACGACCATAATTCAGTTCTAGACTCAGATTCGGATTCAATTTAGATTCAGTGTTTGTTTCAGATTTCGATTCGGATTCAGATTCAGTTTTATATCTAGATTTAGAATCTGACTCGGTTTTAGTTTCAGATTCAGATTTACATTCAGATTCAGATTCATTTCTAGAATCAGTTTCAGTTTCAGATTCAGATTAAGATTCTAATTATGTTATAGATTCGAATTCAGATTCAGATTCTGTTTTAGATTCAGATTCATATTCAGATTCATCTTTATTCTATATTCATATTCAGATTTAGATCCAGATTCAGATTTGGTGTCAGATTCAACTTTAGATTCAGATTTAGTTTTAGAATCAGATTTGGGTATAGATTCAGCTTCATATTAAGATTCAGTGTTAGATTGAGATGAAGATTCAGTTTTAGATTCATATTCATATTCAGTTTTAGAACATGATTTAGAATCTGACTCAGTCTTAGATTCATATCAATGACCACTATAAACAGGACGTGCACAGCCATATAGCTGACTACGCTAGCGGAGGCCAGTGCATTCTTAGTAACATAACATTTTCTATTGGACAAATTGATCAAATATTACTTCTTCAAAGCAATAGAAGGGATAATAAGGTTTTACAGTGAATTTTAAATCGTTTAGAACATTGTAATGCTTTGAAATACCAATTTTAGCCGGACTTAATATGTATTAATGTATGAGCTTAGTGGTCACTTTATAGAAATCTGAGTTGCTGCAGTTTCAGACTTTACAAAATGAATTAAAGTTAAAACTTTTCCAACACAAACAAACAAACATACAAACATTCACGTAAATAAACAAACAGACATAGAAGATAAAATCTATCAAAGTGCAGCGATTAGTCAGCCAACCGGGCCTTGTTGACAGAGGTCTAAAGAAGGACTGCATCCTTCCGCTAGTCTTTCTCAGAGGGGTTGACAACAATTTTGAGTGGTTGACAGCAAATTGAGTGGGTGTAGTAGTCGTCAGAATACAGCCTTTCTTAGACTCGTACAGTTCCTTGACGTCTGCAAATGATGCGTTGTTTCATTGTCAAGACTGATCTTCTGGCCCTTCTCGATGATCCAGTTGTTGTGGATGCAGTTATTTAGCAGATGTAGCTCTAGTTGTTTAGCAGATTTACTGTTTGAAAAAGGAGAAACCAGACACACTCGTTGTCATGTGGATGCTTGGCTGTGGCGCTGCAATCACCTAGTCGTTCAAACAGCTTACAATACTGCTGGTTCACCTTGTGGTTGTCTGTAATAGACTTGATGGTACGTCCACTTGCCCTCTCAGCAGCAGCTGCAGCCTCCTTCACACGCTCAAGCTGGTATTCTGCCGTCAACTTGTGGACGGGTGTCAGAAATCATCAGACTAGGCCCTTTTTGCAGCGATTTCATTATAACACAGAGAATAGAAGTGGTCTTGCAGTCTTGGTTGTTCTCGGCTACGCTACTCAGCAACCCACCAAAAAATGAATTAGTCGGACAAATCTGTATGTCATCTACCAAGAGAAACACATTCTTCTGCTGTAGTGTCTGGACTTTGTCAAATGTTTCCCTCATCACTTGGTCCTTGTCAATAGATGAAGTGATGTACTGCAGTTTGCGTTTGCATGGCAGCACTAAAAAGTCTCTGAGCTGTTCATAATTACACTTTGAGTACGATTGAAGAGCAAAACAATAATCATTCATGGAAAACTGCTTCTTTGATGAAAGTTCCAACTGACGTATCGAAAATACCAACTTTGTCTCCCTCTCGGTGTCGACAGAGGCTGACGCGTGAGTTTGAATGGTGATAACATTTTGGATCGTTTTGTCAAACGGGATATCATCCCTAGTTCATTGCCAAGCGCACAGTTTCGTCAAACTACGTATACGATCTCAAACCATTGATGGGATGAAGTGTCTTAAACAGTGGTACTAATGCTGTTCTTGAACGCACTAAACGTCAGTGGGGAACACAAAGTGGGCTTGTTTTCGACAATCACAGACAGGTTGCACTCACTGAAGTTGTCGGTCATGAACAAACACACAAGCCTTTCTTTCGATCTTGAAATAATCAAGTTCTCATACTGCTTCTGGAGGTTACGTTCACGTTTGAAAAAATCAAATGAAGTAATCTTATCCTTCTGAATGAAATACCTCAGTTGTTGGTCTTTAACTTTTGCTGGGCGAAGTGCAGGTTTTGGAGATGGCAGACATAAAGCAGGCACATTTAAGATACTGGGGGGGATTTCAGGTCGCATAGAACCACTATGCAATTTAATCAGAGGTGGGTCAGCACCCCAGTGTATCTCATAAATGAAAAACTTTCTGATTCAACAACAAAGTTTTCACTAGTTAGAATAACATCAAGTCACTTCTGTGTCTCAGACTGTTCTTTTGGCCGGCAAAACACGCGTCGCCTGTTCTCCTTATTGTAATTACCCAGACAGTTCACAACCCCACACTTGTTCAGCATTTTTAATACATATAATTAGCAATAAACCTTGTAACCAAACAATATCCACTTAGAAATGCATCCATGTGCCTCGAAATAAACAACAATGTGGGATTCGAACCGAGCGACAGACTACGACAAAGCACGCACTGTGACAGTTGATGATTAAATGAGCTCACTCAGCTCAGTGAACTGGCCTCCGCTAGCGTAGTCCACTTTATGACCGTGCAGGTTCTGTTTATAGTAGTCCTTGATTCATATTCATACTCAGATTCAGTGTTAGAGTCAGATTCAGATTCAAATACGGATTCAGATTCAAATGCAGATTCTGTTTTAGATTCAGATTTAGATTCATTTTCTATTTTAGATTCAGATCTAGATTTAGATTCAGTTTTAAATTCAGATTCAGATTCATATTCAGATTCATATTCAGTTTTAAATTCAGATTCAGATTAAAATTAGAATTCAGATTTGGATTCAGATTCAAATTGAGTTTTAGATTCATATATAAATTCAGGTTCAGTTTTAGATTGAGACCCCGGTTTAGAATCTGCTTTAGATTATGATTCAAATTCAATTTCAGATTCAGATTTATATTCAGATTCAGTGTTGATCCAGATTCAGATTCAGTTTTAGATTCAGATTTAGATTCACTTTTAGATCCAGATTTAGAATCAAATTCGACTTTAGATTCGGATTTATATTCAGATTTAGCTTTAGATGCAGACTCAAAATTATATTCAATTCAAAATTCAGATTCAGTTTAAAATCTAGATTCAGATTCAGTTTCAGTTTCAGAATTAGATTCAGACTCACTTTTAGATTGAGATACATGTTCAGTTTTTGATTCATATCTAGATTAAGATTCAGTTTTAGATTCTGATTCAGATTCAGTTTTACCTGCAGATTCAAATTCATTTTCAATTCAAGATTCAGATTCAGAATCAGTTTAATATCCAAATTGAGAATTAGTTTCAGTTCCAGATTTAGATTCAGACTCAGTTTTAGAATGAGATTCAGATTCAGTTTTAAATTTATGTCTAGATTGAGATTTAGTTTTAGATTCTGATTTAAGTTCTGATTCAATTTTAGATTCAGATTCAAATTCATTTCCAGATTCATATTCAAATTCAGATTCAGATCCAAGTTTAAATTCAAACTCCGATTCAGATTCGGAGTTAAATTCAAGTTCAAAATTGATTTTAGATTTATATTCTGGTTCATTTGTAGATCCAGGTAAAGACTCAGTTCTAGATTCGGATTTAGATTCATATTCAGATTCAGTTATAGGTTCAGATTTAGATTCAGATATGGGTTCAGTTTTAAATTCAGATTTGGGTTCAGACTAAGTTTTTGATTCAGATTCAGATTCAGTTCAATTTCAGAAATAGACTCAGTTCAAGATTCAGACCAAAATTCAGATTTAGATTTGGATTCAGATTTATATTAAATTAGGATCCAGTTTTACATTGAGATTCATGTTCAGATTTATATTCACTTTCAGATTCAGTATTAGATTCAGATTTTGACTCAGATTCCGGTTTAGTTACAAATTCATGTTCAGATTCGTTTTTAGATTCAGATAGGTACATATTAGACTCAACTTCAGTTTTAGATTCTGATTTAGATTCTGATTCAGAATCAGATTCAGATTCAAATTGCGATTCATGTTTAGATTCAAATTCAAATTCACGTTCACATTCAGATCCGAATTCTGATTCAGTTGTAGATTCAGATTCAGATTCATATATATATTCAGATTCTGTTTTAGATTCAGATTCAGATCAAACTTCAGATTCAGACTCAGTTTTAGATTCAGATTCTGATTCAGATATGAAACAAGATATAGATTCAAATTCAGTTTTAAATTCGAATTCAGATTCATAGGCAGTTTTAGATTCAGATTCAGTTTTGAATTCAGTTTCAGATTCAGAGTTAGATTCAGATTTAGATTACGTTTCAGATTCAGATCCTGGTTTAGATCCAGCTTTAGATTCAGAAATGAATTCGATTTCAGATTCAGAATTAGATTCAGATTCAGATTCAGGTCTAAATTCAGATTCAGTTGTATATTGAGATTTAGATTCTAATTTAGTTTAGATTAGGATCCATATTCAGTTTCAGATTTAGATACAATTTTAGATGCCGTTTTAGATGCCGTTTTAGATTCAGATACAGATGCAATTTCATATTCAGATTCAGATTCAGTTTCATATCCGGATTTAGATTCTGATTCAGTTTTCCTCTGCGCCTAGAATAGCAATTAGAACGTAGGTAGGAGTAATTCCTCAAATACACATTAAATTTGGATAAAACATGGTATGCAATGTAATTATGTATAACTTCAACAAATCAGACACAAAATAGATGATTTTCACTGTAGATTTTCGTATATTGACAATAGAAGGTTTTAATACCTAGAGGTAGCATAATCTACGTGTTTTCGGTAATTTTGCACTTCAATCAATGACAATGCGAAAAACCTCGTAGATTCCAAAGTGAATTCATGCAAACCACCGATCTGAAACTGGAAGTCCTTGTTAGTATGCTGTATCAAGTCTATCTTCCGAAACAACATCAAATTAATATTTACTCTGCGCCTAGAATAGCAATTCGAACGTAAGCAGCGGTAATTTCTCAATTTCGCGCGGAACTTGAATAAAACATGGTATGCAATGTAATTCTCCATACCTTTAATTAATCAGACACATAATACAAGATTTTTGCTCTAGATTTTCGTATAATGCCAATTGAATGTTTGATACGTAGAAGTAGTAGGTATAATCTGCGTGTTTTCAACAATTCTGCACTTCATTCAATGACAATGTGAAAACACTCGCGGATTTCGCAGTGAATTCATGGAAACTACGGATCAGAAATTGAAAGTTCATGTTAGTTTTCTGTATCGAGCATATCTGCCGAAACAACATCCAATTGAGATTTACTCTACGCCTAGAATAGTAATTCGAACGTCAGTAGGAGCAATTTTGCAAATTCGCGTGAATCTTGGATGAATCATGATAGGCAATGTAATTCTGCATACCTTCAATGAATCAAACACATAATAGAAGATTTTAGCTATCAGTTTTCGTATAAGGTCAATTGAAGGTTTTGACACCGAGAAGTAGGATAATCTACGGATTTTTATCAATTCTGCACTGCATTCAATGATCATGTGAAAAAACTCGTAGATTCTGCAGTGAATTCATGTAAACCATGGATCTGAAGCTGTAAGTCCAAGTTAGTGTGCTGTATCGAGTATATCTTCCGCAACAACATCAAATTAAGATTTACTCTGCGCCTAGAATAGCAATTCGAACGTAGGTAGGGGCAATTTCTCAAATTCGTGTGAATCTTGGTTAAAACAAACATGGTATGCAATGTATTTCATGCATACCTTCAACGAATCATGCACATAATAGAAGATTTTTCGCCATAGGTTTCCGTATACTGCCAATTGAAGGTTTTGATCCCTAGAAGTAGCAAAATCTGTGTGTTTTCGGCAATTCTGCACTTCATTCAATGAAAATGTAAAAAACCTCGTGGATTCTGCAATGAATTCATGCAAACCACGGATCTGAAACTGGAAGTCCATGTTAGTGTGCTGTCTCGAATATATCTTCGGAAACAATATCGAATTGAGATTTAATCTGCGCCTAGGATAGCAATTCGAACGTACGTAGGGGTAATTTATTAAATTTGCATGAATCTTGGACAAAACATGGTATGCAATGTAATTGTTTATACCTTCAACGAATTAGACATAAAATAGAAGATTTTCGTCATAGGTTTTCGAATAATGCCAATTGAATGTTTGATACGAAGAAGTAGCATAATCTACGGGTTTTCATCAATTCTGCACTTCATTCAATGACCATGTGAAAAACCGCGTAGATTCCATAGTGAATACATGTAAACCACGGATCTGAAACTGGAAGTACATGTTAGTGTGCTATGTTGAGTATATCTTCCGACGCAATATCGAATTGAGATTTATTCTGAGCCCAGAATAGCAATTCGAACGTAGGAGCAATCTCTCAAATTCACGTGAAACTTGGATAAAACATGGTATGAAATGTATTTCTACCTGCCTTCAATGAATTAAAAACAAAAAAGAAGATTTTCGCTATCGGTTTTCATATAATGCAACTTGAAGTTTTTGACACCAAGAGGTAGCATAATCTACGTATTTGCATCAATTCTGTACTTCATTCAATGACAATGAAAAAAACCTCGTGGATTCTGCAATGAATTTATGCAAACCACGGATCTAAAACTAGAAGTCCATGTTAGTGTGCTTTATTGAGTATATATTCCGAAACAATATCGAATTGAGATTTACTCTGCACCTAGAATAGCAATTCGAACGTAAGCAGCGGTAATTTCTCAAATTCGCGTGAAACTTGAATAAAACATGTTTTTCAATGTAATTCTCTATACCTTTAATTACACGGACACAAAATAGAAAATTTTTACCATAGGTTTTCGTATAATGTCAATTGAAGTTATTGATACCTAGAGGTAGCATAATCTATGTGTTTTCGGCAATTCTGCACTTCATTTAATGACAACTTGAAAAACCTCGTGGATTATGCAGTTAATTCATGCAAACCATGGATCTAAAACTGGAAGTCCATATTAGTGTGCTGTATCGAGTATATATGTTGAAACAACATCGAATTGAGATTTATTCTGCGCCTAGAATACGGTTCGAACGTGATTAGTGGCAATTTTTAAACCTCGCATAAATCTTTGAAAAAATATGGTATGCGATGTAATTCTACATAACTTCAACAAATCAGACACAAAATAAATAGATTTTCGCTATAGGTTTACGTATTATGCCAATTCAAGTTATTGATTCCTAAAGGTAGCATAATCTGTGGGTTTTCGGCAATTCTGGACTTTATTCAATGACAATGCGAAAAACCTGGTGGATTCTGCAGTGAATTCATGCGAACCATGGATCTTAAAGAAGTCCGTGTTAGTGTTCTGTATCGAGTATATATGTCAAAACAACATCGAATTGAGATTTACTCTGCGCCTAGAATAGTAATTCGAACGTACGCAAGGGCAATTTATGAAATTCGCGTGAATCTTGGATAAAACATGGTATGCAATGTAATTCTGCATACTTTCAACAAATCCAACACAAAATAAAACATTTTCGCTGTAGATTTTTGTATATTGCCAATTGAAAGTTTAAATACCTAGATGTAGCATAATCTGTGTGTTTTGGACAACTATACACTTGATTCATTGACAGTGTGAAAAAGCTCGTGGATTCCGCAGTGATTTCATGCAAACCACGGATCTGAAACTGGAAGTCCTTGTTAGTGTGCTGTATAGATTTTATCTTCCGAAACAACATGGAATTGAGATTTACTCTGCACCTAAAATAGCATTTCGAACGTGGGAAGGGGCAATTTCTTAAAATTGCGTGAATCTTGGATAAAACATGATACGCAATGTAATTCTGCATACTTTCACAAATCAGACACAAGATAGAAGATTTTCACTTAAGGTTTTCGTATAATGCCTATGGAAGGTTTTGACACCGATAGGTAACATAATCTACGTGTTTTCGGCAGTTCTGTACTTCATTAAATGACAGTGTGAAAAACCTCGTAGATTCTGCGATGAATTCATGCAAACCAGGGATCTGAAACTGGACGTCCATGTTAGTGTGCTGTATGGGGTATATCTTCCGAAACAACATCGAATTGAGATTTACTCTGTGCCTAGAAAAGCAATTCGAACGTAAGTAGAAGCATTTTCTCATATTCACGTGAAACTTGTATAAAACATGGTATGCTATGTGTTTCTGCATACTTTTAATGAATCTAACACATAATAGAAGATTTTTGCTATGGGTTTTTGTATAATGCGAATTGAAGGTTTTAACACCGAGAGGTAGCATAATCTACGCGTTTTTTATGAATTCTGCACTTCATTCAATGACAATGTGAAAAACCTCGTGGATTCCGCAACGAATTCATGCAAACCACAGATCTGAAACTGGGAGTCCATGTTAGTGTGCTGTATCGAGTATATCTTCTGAAATAGTATCGAATTGATATTTACTCTACGCCTAGAATAGGAATTCGAACGTAGGTAGAGGCAATTTCTCAAATTCGCATGAATCTCGGATAAAACATGGTATACAACGTAATTATGCATACCTTCAACGAATAAGACACAAAATAGAAGATTTTGACATGGGTTTTCGTGTAATGCTGATTGAAGGTTTTGACACCTAGAGGTAGCATAATATACGAGTTTTCGGCAATTCTGCAGTTAAATCAATGACAATGTATAAAACCCCGTAGATTCGGCAGTAAATTCATGTAAACTGTGATATCTGAAACTGTAAGTCCATGTTAGTGTGGCGTATCGGGTATATTTTCCGAAAAATATCGTATTGAGATTTAATCTACGCCTAGAATAGCAATAGGAACGTAGGAAGCAACAATTTCTAAATTTGAGTGCATCTTCGATGAAACATGGTATGCAATGTATTATTGCATACCTTCAATGAATCAAACACAAAATAGAAGATTTTCGCTATAGATTTCGTATAATGCCAATGGAAGGTTATGACGATGAGAGGTAGCATAACCTACGTGTTTTCGGCAGTTCTGCACTTCATTCAATAACAGTTAGAAAAACCTCGTAGATTCCGCAATAAATTCATGCAAACCACGGATCTGAAATCGGAAGTCCATGTTAGTGTGCTGTATCAAGTATATCTTCCAAAACCACATCGAATTGAGATTTACTCTGCACCTAGAATAGCAATTCGAACGAAAGCAGCGGTAATTTCTTAAATTGCCGTGAAACGTGAATAAAACGTATGCAATGTAATTCTGCATACTTGCTATAAATCAGACACAAAATAGAAGATTTTCACCATAGGTTTTCGTATTATACCAATTGAAGATTTCAATACCGAGATGTAGCATAATCTGTGTGTTTATTATCAATTTTGCACTTCATTCAATGTCAATGTGGAAAACCTCGTAGATTCCGCAGTGAATTCCTGTCAACCACGAATCTGAAACTAGCAGTCCATGTTAGTGTAGTGTATCGAATATATTTTCCGAAACAATATCGAATTGAGATTTACTCTGCGCCTAGAATAGCAATTCGAACAATAATCATAGCAATATGGGCAATTTCTCAAATTTGCGTGAATCATGAATGAAAAATGGTATGCTATGTAATTCTGCATCCCCTCAACGAAACAGACACAAAATAGAAGATTTTCGCTATATATTTTTGTATATTGCCAAATGAAGGTTTAAATACCTAGAGGTACCATAATCTGTGTATTTTCGGCAATTATACACTTCATTCAATAACAAAGTGAAAAACCTCGTGGATTCCGCAGTGAATTCATGCAAACCACGGATCTGAAACTAGAGCTCCATGTTAATCTGCTGTATCGAGTATTCCTTTTGAAGCATCATCGAATTGAGATTTACTCTGCGCCTTGAATAGCAATTCGGACGTAGGCAGGGGCAATTTCTCAAATTCGCGTGAATCTTGAATGAAACATGGGATGCAATGTATTTCTGCATACCTTCAACGAATCATACACAAAATAGAAGATTTTCACTTAAGGTTTTCGTATAATGCCAATTCAAGGTTTTGACACCGATAGTTAACATATTCTACGTATTTTCGGCAGTTCTGCACATCATTCAATGACAATGGGAAAAACCTCGTGGATTCTGCAGTGAATTCATGCAAACCACGGATCTGAAACAGGAACTCCTTGTTAGTGTGCTGTATTGATTATAACTTCCGAAACAACATCGAATTAAGATTTACTCTGCGCCTAAAATAGCACTTCGAACGTAAGTAAGGGCAATTTCTCAAATTTCTGCGAATCTTGGATACAACATGGTGTAGAATGTAATGCTGCATACCTTCAATAAATCGGACACAAAATAGAAGATTTTCACCATAGGTTTTCGTATTATGTCAATTGAAGATTTCGATACCTAGATGTAGCATAATCTGTGTGTTTAGTGTCAATTTTGCACTTCATTCAATGACAATGTGGAAAACCTCGTAGATTCCGCAGTGAATTCATGTCAACCGCGAATCTGAAACTGGAAGTCCGTGTTAGTGTGGTGTATCGAATATATTTTCCGAAACAATATCGAATTGAGATTTACTCTGCGCCCAGAATAGCAATTCGAACAATAATAATAGCAATATGGGCAATTTCTCAAATTTGCGTCAATCATGAATGAAACATGGTATGCAATGTAATTCTGTATGCTTTCAACGATTCAGACACAAAATAGAAGATTTTCGCTACAAATTTTCGTATAGTGCCAATTGAAGGGTGGAAAGCAAAAGTAGACTTTCCGACACATTTGCCAAACACCATGGATCGTTGAGCAAGAGTAGACTACTGTTCTCTAGTCTAGTCGTCTCGCATGATCATGTCGCGTTGGTGTAAGGGTGAAGTAGACTACTTGCAGTAGTCCAGTACACCAGATTCAAGGCTGTAAAAATGCTGCTCAGGTGAAGTAGACTACTCTCAGTTTACCAAGTCTGTATAAGAGAATTATTTTGATTGGTTGGAGTTTTTGTTGTGACTTGTGATTGGTTGGTGTTTTCGTCGAAGAAAATTGTGCACCATTTTTTTCTGTGGGTAACAAATGTAAATTTCTTGCTATTAATATGGAGCTCAAGACATTTAAATTATTTTTTGTTATTGTTTTTTTGTAAAATAAAGTCATTGTAAACAATCTCGTAGAACATACATCTGACTAATCTTTAGGTTTGAAAATTAACTGAAAATAAAATATATGATATTAAATCAGATATGAATTTATTTGTTACTGTTGAAATAACATTTATAGTACAGGCAGGTCCTGCTTTTATTACACCCCGCTTTTATAGAAGCTGTAATAATTACGAGTTATGTCTCGAAGTTACTACAGTACGTAGAAATAGAAAACGGAGACCATTTTTGTGTGTGTTTATTTCGCAGTAACTACAATAAACATCAATATTATTATTCAGATGAGGTTATTGGACGCAATTGGTTCAGGAATTAGTCTTAATATCAAAAGAAATGTCAACAGTGGCTATATATAATACATACGCGATACATGTATATAATATAACAAACAAGAGATTGATAACCAAATATTTAATGTGATATAACATAATAAAATATTGTCACTTCTCAGTGTTACCTTCAAATATTTTAAC
>VCRD01002490.1:34307-86979 GCA_006783055.1 Trinorchestia longiramus | reverse complement strand
TGCTTCTTCTTTATCATTTACGGTGACATCTTCAGATTGGCTTACCATATCTTTTGCATTATTTTCTTCGATTTTTATACTATGTTTGCCATGTTTGTCTATGATCGTCTCTGGTGTCACCATATTTTTGCTTCAGGCCATCAACGAATGATTTCACTCCGGAGGTGAAGGAAAAGCTCTGGTCGAGATGAGTTAATGATAGAAGAATTTTTTTAAATCAATCAACTGAAACTTTGAGAACAGTTCTATTGATCATGAGCCTATTGCCCACTTCAAATGTGAAACACGTAAAGTTGAAAAAGAAAGTCAAACCTCTTCGAAGCACTATATATTAAATTTTATTTCATTCGTTTGGCACTGTGAAAAGTTAATGACAGAATACCATGAGAAGTATTTTGAGTAGTTAGCTGGTATGCTAATATTCAATAAATTTTGTTTTTGCCTCCCATTTTTCATTACAACAGGTCTGAATTACTGTAACATCATTTAGGCTTCAACCTCAGGTGTAGTACATATGTGTAGATCTTTCTAACGTGAATTACCAGCGGTGGTGAAACCAGGAATATAATAATAATAATAATAATAATAATTCTAACATGAATTAGAAACTGAAAAAATAAAAGATCAAAAGAAAAATGTATGTTACGAACTGGCTTATTACTCAGAATGAATTATTCATAAATAAAATACATATAATCAGTACTTATTGTACATAATATGATAAAAAGACATATTAATAACATCATGCATAAGAAAAATACAGAATGATTGAAAAAAGACAACAAATTCATGTAATGACATACAAATGCACGTGGGTAAGTCAGCGTGCGCGTGTGTAGGTATCAGGTAAATGTGTTGTGTATAGTGAACATGTCATACAACACATGACATGGCATCTCACACATAAACAATGACACTTCAACGGTCACAACTACTTCAACGCTCAGAAGCTAATAAACTTCACAATGAATCAGGTGAATATGCGACAAGGCAGCAAATTACAAGCTCGTAAATTATGCTTCAACGACCGCTCCGAACCCATGAGAAACTCAGCAGCAGGGAGGAGCTGGTAAGTCAGAGGGCGTGGTGTCTGAAACCTGAAGGTTATATGTACAAGCAGCTGTTGGAAGATCAAGCAGAGTTTAAAAACTTCAAAGAAAGGAAGTGAACACGGTGCTGGGAAGCAGAAGGCATCGACGACAAACGTCAGGCGACGGTCTAATCCAGGGGTCTACAAGAAGTCAAAAACGGAAAATCTTGTCGACGCGGAGGTGAGAATACTTCTGAAATAGAAAACAGAAACAATATACCATAAAACATTATAGCATATTAGGGCATATCTGCCGAGGAGGAGGATTTTCTTATCCTTGTAGGGTGGGAGGATCGATGTGTCATGGAAGGGGTTCGTGCCTAAATCTTTGGAGAAGCTCGTTCCTTGTATTCTGAGTGAAGTTCCTTGCAGAAGCTCATTGAAGAAGTTCGTGCCTATTTAGAAGAAGTTAGTCAACGTGGGAGTTTAGAAAAGTTTAAAAATTCATCGTAAATTAGAATCAACACCCACTGCCAATTTGGAATCAACGTCTGCGTTAGTCATTTCGCAAAATCGACGACATTAATAACGTGGAAATATCGACTACTGCACTGCAAACCAGCGACGTCCTTTAAACCCGTGGAAAACCCAGAACCACGTTTCTATTCCTCTATTGCATCGTCACTTGTGGGAATAACTGGTGCTTCTATTACACTTCTCAAACGAACTTCTGTTATATTCATCCAGTAACATGCTACGATCTATTTCTATGTCTAGTTTTTTCAAAAATTTCACGTCTTTCAAACAGAGGTAATGTAATTTGCTTTATATCGACTTCGATTCCATTATGGTTGGGAAGTAGAATAATAAAACAAGAATTTAATTTAATCTTCAAAATTAAATAAATTTAATAAAATAAAAAAGTTCTAATAATGTTATGTATAGGTAAAGTATACACTTAAATGAAAACCCTGTCATTTATAGAATTCTAGTCTTTTGCCTATCAAAGGAACATTACCCAACTAAAGTTTGGTAATGTTTTAGCTGAGAGACACTCCTAGTTAGACAATGTTTCAAATATAGGAGTAATAGTGTACTAAATCACGAAATTTTTTTATCAAAATATCTTTGCAACTGATGATAACATGAAATGTAAATTCTAATTTCTGGAGCAGGATTTAACTTTAAGTTTTTACGAGCTCCCAAGTAGCTTATTTTATAAAATGGTGAACTTTCTTATTTAAATTTAGCAAAACCAAACCCTTCATTTTTTCTTCAAGAAGAAATAGAATATTCTAATTAAAATACAGAAGGTCACATAGTCATTCAGAATTCGTTTGATAGTTGTCAATGGAAGTCTTTTAAACAAAGGTTGAGAATTGCTTTTTGATAGCGAGAAACTCACTGAAGATTTTGCCGTCTCATGCGGTACAGTACCATGTTCTTCATAGCACTCTCCAACCAACAGCTACGCTCAACAACACCCGAAACCCTGGTTACCATAGTTTCTGCATTCAAGTCCTCTTTTTTTCCCTCAGCTACCTCCTCTCTCCATTTCTTCGTTCCCTCTGCCCCTCAAAGAACCCTCGCTTCCTCCTCACCAGCTGGCCTGCAGCAGTACTCCAAGGGCTGCATAAAAAACGGGCCTAAAGAGCTCCATCGAAAAACTCATTTGGAAGAGTCGCGTTCAGAGGGTGGCTTTTGTAGCTGAACTTGGGACAAGGGGTTCACGATGAGCGATTGTGCCCTCGATAGCGGAGCGCGGCGCCCTGCGGAGGCCTCTCTATTGCATCTTATTATTATTAAACGCACTCTAGCTGCCAGCGCACTGCTTTTGCCGTCCGGGTGCCTGCGTTCAACAAGTCGAATGAGCCTCGGCACGATCGTCACAAGCCGCTCTTGTGCGCATCTGATACTTCTGAAGATTCTTTTATAGATCACGTTTTCGTTTAACATGCTGAATGTGTGCAAATATTGTACAGCTGGAACTCTTTTCAGTGTAGTGCTTAAAAAGAGACTCCTTCAGAGCTACAACGAAAATTACCAACACTTTCATCTTTATTATCTAAAATGGAAAATGAGTCATATTTTCTGCTAAACGACTTCGTTCAAAACGTAAGCAAGGAAAGTTCTAGTCTAGTGTTCATCAAGAAAGTCTAGAAAGTTCATTGAAATCCACTTTTTCTCTTTTTCAAGTGAAATCTAAACTTTGATACGAGTTTCATCAGTAATAACCTATCGAAAACTAGATATTAAAGTTAATAAGTACAGCTTCATTGAAAACGAAAGTAATAAAACTCATGCAAATTAATATTTTAATTGTTATTATAGGTATGAGTTCACTATACCGCGTACGTACTGTAACTTAAGTTCAATGTTGATATTAGAATGCAGTCTTCGTTCTAAAATTAAGAAACTAATGCAGCATTATATAAAATATTCCTATATGATTCTTAAATTTCGAATTAAACTTTCGAGTATAAATTATGTTTGTCATACAAGCCATTTCAAAGAAAATACCGATGGGTTATCACAATATTTTTCAAATGAAGCCCAAATAATAAAATTGAGAACTACGGAAAACACGCTACGAAAACTAACGTGTCATTTCAAGTGAACTGAATTTGTCTTGCTCAACAGACAAAGAGTAAATGACGCGAATGAATTCCGATGCTCGTTTCCAATGGTATGCATTATCTTGCTAAATCGCTAATTCAAAGTACGGCCTCACAATTTCCCATTTTGTCTTAAAAAATTATGAAAAAGGAAGTTATGTTGATGCTCTCTATAGTAAACCAACAAAGTTAACTTTCACTTAATAATTTTTAATGGCTCAGAGTTTTGCAAACTTTTGATACTGTTAACGGAACCATTAGTTCAGTTAATTTTAAGTCCGCTAACATGTCTCGGAGAGTCTCTCAGGCCCGCTATTGGCTGTCAGCGTGCGCACGTGCCAAGACGTGAATGATCCATGCGGTAGTTGTAGCTGAACAGCATTGTGCAATGCTGCTGCTTTCAGTATCGCTCATGCTTGGTGTTATTACGTTTCGGACCGTTTAACAGTGTCAGCTACAGCTGTGTACGTTATAGGCTTATCGAGTTGTAAAGGGTGGGGCAAGTTATATGCCAGAGTTTTGAAAGGCTGTTAGGAAAAGTAAAACAACACATACAGAACTATTAGTTGTTTTATTCGAATCTATATACAATTCTGTTTGTGTGCTCACTTTTTGAAGATGGCATCAGGAAGATTGTGGCCATCTGTAGCGATGCACTGTTGAAGGCGATGTCTGAAGTTTTCGGTTGCTCTTCGGCACATCTCAAGGGGCATTGCAGCGATTTCCTCTCGAATTCGCATCTTCAACTCTTCTAAATCGTGTGGTCGATTTCTGAACACTTTCTCCTTCAGATATCCTCACAGAAAGAAGTCGCAAATGCTTAAATCAGGTGAGCGTGGGGGCCACTCGACATCACCCCTCCGAGAGACAAGGCGTGCCGGGGACATTATCACAATTTGGCCATTGCGACTTGAGCAGTGTGGGCTGTTGCTCCATTCTGTTGAAACCAGATGTTTCCCAGATTTGTTTCCTTACTTTATTCTTCCAATTTCGGTTTAAAAAAAGTCTTCCAACATCGCAAGATAACGTTGAGAGTTGACGGTAACAGATCTTCCATCCTCCTCAAAGAAATTAAGCCCAATTGAAGGGTGGAAAGCACTAGTAGACTACTCGACACATTTGCCAAAAACCAGGTTTCGTCGAGCAAGAGTAGACTACTGTCTTCTAGTCTAGTCTTCTCGTATGATTATATCGCGTTAGCGTCGAGGTGAAATAGACTACTTGCAGTAGTCAAGTTCACCAGTTCCACGGCTGAAGCAATGCTGCCCAGGTGAAGTAGACTACTCTCAGTTTACCAAGTCCGTATAAGACAACTAATGTGATTGATTGGAGTTTTCATTGTGACTTGTGATTGGTTGGTGTTTTCGTCCAAGAAAATTGTGCACCATTCTTTTTTTGTGGGTAACAAATGTAAATTTCTGACTATTAATATCGAGCTCGAAACATTTAAATTATTTTTTGTTATTGTTTTTTTGTAAAATAAAGTCATTGTAAACAACCTCGTAGAACGTACATATGACTAATCTTTAGGTTTGAAAATTAACTGAAAATAAAATGTATGATATTAAATCAGATATGAATTATTTGTTACTGTTGAAATAACATTTACAGTATATCGACCTGGGGGACGGCTCATAACTGCAAATAATATACAAAAAACTTGATTTACAGTTTGTAATACATCGTTTTAGATTACTATCGGGTCTTAACGTAAGTTTTATCCGTTTTTTGATTTATAATTTTAGTGTACGATTATATTAATCATACATATGTGCGGCTATCAAAATCACTTAAATATTATTTACACTTTTAGATTTTGTGATAATTATTATAATATATATATATTTTTGACCCAAATTTACACTCCAAGCAATGAGCACATCAGGCATATTTTGTTACATTAATTTCAAAAGGGCAGTACAGCAAGTCCAGCGGCAATATCGTTCACGGAGACATACAGAAATCATTTGGCAACCGAAAGAAGTTGTACAAGATGATTTCACGATTCAAAAACCAAAGCCTTTAGTCTTAAGGACGAGCTAAGAAAATAATGCTCAAAAAGACTCAGTTTTGAAGAATTTGTTGCTGGCTGCCATTGATGATTCATTCAAAACAACTAGAACAATGAACAAGTAGTTTAACGTGGGCTGTATGACCATAAATCATGAAATGATAAAAATTGCTAAAGTCTCCAAGGCTGGAAAATGGATTCCACACGACACAGTACAGTAGAGAAAAGTAAGAGCACATGGGGGGGGGTTGGCAATGACCACCCCAACGACGGTTTTTAGGCGGTGACGTCATCTATGACGTGAAAGTTCCGCTAGGCGCTGATTGGTCAATTTTTTGTTGGGGCGAGGCGGCAAATGACGATATGACACAAAATAAAAACCCTGACGGCTGGTTTCGAACATCCACAGCTAAGAATTCCAAACCTTATTCCCACTACTCTAACCATTCAGCCACGAGATCTATAACCGACGGTGACGTTTAAACCAATTTAACACTAGAACAACGAAGTGGGCCTAGAGGGTTCAATGTCAAAATTAACAAGCCCGTCTAATATTGTATTCATGAACCTCACTTAATAATAACATTTATGGAACAAGTACATATGACTTTTCTGTTACGTAGTTTGAAAGAAAAATAACAGAAAAATGACAGAGTTCAACTTGTTGAACTGAAACTTCTTTCTGTGTTACTCGATCTAGAAAATTATACACTTCTCTGTAATATGAAAATTATAATTTTTTGGTTTTAATTTATCGTATTCTCATAGCGAATATCAAGACTGATGAAGTTATTTTTGCACCTTCTATTATGTG
This sequence comes from Trinorchestia longiramus, assembly GCA_006783055.1. Taxonomy (NCBI): domain Eukaryota; kingdom Metazoa; phylum Arthropoda; class Malacostraca; order Amphipoda; family Talitridae; genus Trinorchestia; species Trinorchestia longiramus. The sequence goes on along the minus strand of VCRD01002490.1, from coordinate 80,509 downwards.
TGAAATGAGTGCACTCAGAGCATCCCAGAATATCTTATTCAATAGTATCATTGTGTCATTGTATCAATTTCAATGGTAGAAGCGAAGCTACAATTAAATTAAAGAGAAAAATAAGATATTCTTAATAATTTTTTATGCTCATGTGCATTGTTTGTTTAATTCTATCTTTGCACTTTATTAGATCTCGTAATTCTTATCTAAATTATATGTAGGTATTTATGTAGTAGCGAATGCGACACACCAGCATTAGACCATTGTTTCAAGGTGTTGCCTATTGTTTTTTATTGCTTTGAAATCAGCATAAATTTGACAAAGTGACCGTTGGCCTGAAACTCACGTGCGTGATTTTGTTGAAGAAATTCAACTTAGGCCGCTATTTGCATCAAATAACTCCTCTTGTTCTATTTTAGCCTAGTTTTAAGTGTCTACTTCAAATTACTATACAACCAAGGATTTTAGAGTCCATAATTTCTTTATCTTAGGCCAAATGGAAAAATGTTTCACATTCAAGCTGTAACTATGACCTTTTAGGAGATACAAAATTTATTCAACAAAAATATTTCCCGTGAAACAATGGATATCCAACGTCATTTTTCAATTTATTAGACTTAAGTCGTAAATATAGAATTTAAAAGCAAATTTTAAGTGAGTGGTTGCTCTATATGGCCTAAATTATTAACTATATACACAGGCTAACAGTTGTTTCGGTGGCGATAGTTTTTAAGCTGTTATAACGTATATTTCGAGTGCTAATTTCAGGTATGCCGTCCATTTTCTCTAACACCTCCATTTTTCGCGAAACATGCATCGATTTATCCGTATTAACCTATTTTATGTTGCTCATCTGAATCATATAATAAAACAAAGACTGTAAACAGTTTATTGTCACGAATATACAAATACATGGAACAAAACCTAATACACGTTCAAACCTTTTTCTTCAAAATAATGCAAGTGAAACCATAAATAAAACGAGCATTAGTTTCGGAATCTTGTTTTATGGAACATTCGTGGATTATTAACTTCGGTAATACAGTTGTTTTATTAGTTCTATTATCAATCTGTCGTCCTATGCGTATCCCATCGTCAGTGATAGCGATCTTCCATTGTCTCAAGACTACGGTGAAATCTTTCACCCTGCTGTGCGCCTGCAAGCGAAGACTACTACCCCCTCCCCTGTTACGCCTGTCATTTGCCACCCTGATTCTTTAGATCTTTAGTTAACTGCACTTGAAGACGAAACCTGAATGTTTAGCTTTGTAGCAGCAAAATAAGAAATATCTTGACGCGAAAGGTAAAAGAGTATCCATTGCAAGTCGTGACAAGTTTGGATATTCAAATTTGATGCCAACGCAAAACGACTTTAGACTTATTTTAGTAAACATAGTTTTTAGAGAAGAATTAAGAAAGTTCTGCAAATTCTTCCTGTGCCTTTAGTGTGAGATGACACTTTTTCGACTTTACCATCAAATGCATTTTGGATCCAATCAAATCGGCTCATGTCTCATTCTTGAAGAAAATATCTTTTAAAATTTTCCCCTAAGCTTACCAAGTTCTTAATTATAATTGGTTTGATTATTTCAAAATTTAGTTAGTTTTCTATGATGAACTCTTCTAGACATGGAAATCACATGAGTTGCGTTTTACATTCATCAACCATACATTACCTTTCTTCAGGAAAGCTTGAATTATTGAAGTTAACGTAAGAACATATGTATTTTTGCCTTGTAATAATATATTGAAGTCACTAAGCTTGTCAAGAATATCTGATAAATAACAAAGCTTGGAAAGCCAATTTTCGTTTTGGAAATGTTGCACCAAATCTGAGTCGTTACATGATAAAAATAACATGATTTAATTTTTTTAAAGCGATCAGCCATTTTAAAGCCTGACCTCTTAAAAGCCATCGAATGTCAGTCTGAAGCAGCTGGGATTCAAAATTTGAACCCATTTCTTTACACAAATTTGTAAAGAGCCGAGTATTAAAAGCACGGATTTTGCTGTAATTAATTATATTAACTGAATCTTGTCACACTACACACAATTCTTTGTTATTTTTTTCGTTTCTAGCACCTGCCAATGAATCATGCAATGAGTGAAGGTTATACCTTCATTGCATACAGACCTGACTTTATAGTGGAAACCCACATTCTTCCCTGTCATTGCTATCCATACCTTCCCCCTACCCCTCCCCACATGATGAGGGGGGTGACTCAGTCTCTTCCTAGCTTAGCTGCCAAAATGGAAGAAAACATTGAAAGTGAATCGCGTGTGTTCGAATGCCTGCCCGGCACTTGCACACCACTGCGTACCGAGCGACAAGTGGGAGAGGTGAGCGAGTGAATCTCGAAACCTAGCCAGTGTCCGAACACTCGAAGCCACCAGTCCGAACACAGTCGTATCTTAGAAAAAAAATCATCCTATCTCGACACCACCCGTCACTGGGAATAGCTAGAGTGGTCAAAAGGTCAAAATATATTAGCGCCAATCGATTGAGTACGGTTAGTACTCCTAGAAGTAGGTTAGTGTGAATTTGTAATGCACGTATTCACCGTGTAATTGTAATGTAAACAAGGCCTAAATTTTTTCTAAAACCCCTGGATAGAGCGATAGGCGCTGTGGCGGAGTGACCGCAACGGTGGGCCACTTAGGTTAGGTTCCGTAAATTTTATAGTGCCTTCTAGTGATAATGACTGTACAAAGTGAAGATTTGCACCGGCTACGCAATAGCTTTCAACGTGTTGGGGAAAAATGAATAATAATAATTGATTTAATATTAATTTGCTATTAACATGACAAAATACTATGCTGAATGACATCCTAATCAATGGACATGTTAACAGAAGACTTGCTAGCGCCAGAGTAGTCAGATTCTTATGCAACAGAAACTATGTTCAACCGGGATAGAGGGTGCAGAACTGAACATCTGACGTAATGTGACTGAGTTTATGTTTCTACGACTAAACGAATTTATCCACCTCTGCCATAATTATTGCGGCGTAACTGCCCAAAACGCATGTATATTCATCTTTATTGATAGTCAACAGTTTATTTTTAGTTAATATTAGTTTCAGTGAAGTTTCCCTTATAGTCCAGCTTAGAGTTAAATCTAGTGCTTTTACATTTTGCAGTTAAGTTGAGACAATGGTTGAATGTGTGTAGCTCCGAAGCAAGGAGTTAACATCTCGGAAGCTCCAAGTTGCCACTGCTGGGTTCTTAAACCCAGTTCTTAGTATAGTTTGCAGTTTATATATGTAAATTACTATACGTGTATGTAGTATAGTGTATTAATTCACTGTACATATATACCATGTATAGATAACTATAGACATATTTAAGTCGTTCGTTTGACCTAAATCGGGGCTGAAAAATCCAGCAGTTGCCGGCAACCCTGCAACCGAACTACACGACGCAGCCTGTCCTGTCTGTACTTGTACTTGATGCACACGGCGTGTGAACATCATACGTACATGTCTATGAGCTTCCGTACATGTGCATTGAAAACCGACATGAACGTAGCTCTTTTCACTTTTACATAGCTTCACTTATATCTTAGTGCCACGCGAAATGTGAGTTTGAAAGAGCTCCTACAAATCTTTTCGTAGATTTTGTATCTCTATAAAGTTGTTTTGATGCAATTTTTTTGCGGTAGCGGTGAAAATATTCGGCCATGTGTTTTGGAAGAAATTCTAACTCCTATTACAATCTTTCTTTATCGTCTAAACAAGGCATAAAATGCTCGTAAAACAATAATTTGTAAAATATTTGCATCGCAATGCTGTTTCATTTCACAAAGGGGAAGTGTCGCATCAAACCAGAAATATATAGTATTGAAACCTAAAAAGGAATATATCCAATACACTTGTATGCTGTATGATCAAAGTTAAATTATTTCTGCTATCCATAGCTAGAAATATCATATAAAGGTCCGTTTTCGTGACTTATTTCTTCTATGTACCAAATTCAGGTTAAACATGCGCTTAATAAACATATTAAATGAATTTTTTAGATAAATTAAGAAATAGATGTCTTAAGGATAGAATTTATCAATGTTATTAGTTGGAGATGTGTGGAAATATATGGATGAATATATAGAAGTTACATAAAAAATAAGAGAAACTGTTTTTTCTATTTACATGGTCATCGAAATTAGATATAAAACATAGATTTTAAATATTAAACGTAAGATTTTAATGAGACCTTTTCGGGGTGGGGGTGGACAGCTTCTACTTAATCACCACTAGGGGTGGACATTAAAAATAGTTAAAGACCACTGAGCTAGAGTTTCGGAGCGGAGGGGTTTAATAAAGAAAGACAAGCAGAACGATGTATTTTCTTTATTTTTTATATTGACGACTGAGTGAGCTGCAAAAAGTTTATAAATGTTGTCATGCAACCTTAAGAAAAACTGAGTGAAGCTTCGAATTGTTTTCACTAATGTATACTGGGCTTAACTTGTGAAGATGAGCAATTACAACAAAAATATTGAGGTATATCTTCCTCATTTAAAGTTAAATGAATATATTTCCTATGTTTGAGTCTGTGCGTGTGCCTGTCTGCGATTGTGGTGTACCTTGCTAATGCTAGCATAGTGGTGTATGTATATGCTTGTTTCCGTCTTGAGGGTATGTTCGCATCAGTGGTGATTGCTGCATGTGGTTGGGAGGCGTTTGTGTTGGAATTTATGTTTCTGATGGTTTTATAGAGTTTGCTAAAGTTTGTCTTGTGGTCTAGTGATTTGACGAAATTTTTCCAGTTTTCTGTTTGTTTTTTAGTCATTTTTCGCGTGATTTGTTCGTTCAGATCATGGATGTGTCGTGTGGTTTGATGAGTGTGTGGAGTGGGTGTATTTCTGAGATTGGTACATTCTCTGATTAGTCTATATAGTACATCACGTGTGAAGTTTGGGTTATGTTGCTCTCTGTTATCTTTGGGAATGTGGTTTTTGTCAGCTTTTGTGATGATAGCGTTGAATTCTGCTACCGTTTGATTTATGTCATTTATGGGGTTGGTGTTGAGTGCTACGAAAAGTTGTTCTGTTTGTTCGGTGAACCTTTCCCAGTTAGCTTTTTGTAGTTCGTGTGTGTTTGCTTGGGATGGGTGGTGAGGTCCTTGCCAGTGTGTACTGTGACGATAATAGGGTTTTCGCTTTTTTGTATAATAATATGTACCTTATCATGATGCAAAATCCACCAATAGTATTCGTACTTAAATGCGCAGTAACTTTTATGATCATATTCGTATTCTTCATTTGCCCCGTCTTTTCCTTGTGACATCAGATGGATTGTTTTTTATAATTTTAAGTTAAACAATAATAAACTATGAATTAACTTGGAACGTAAAATGTCCATTTCATCATGTACAAATGCATGTGTATGGAGGACGGTTATGACTTTTTCTCTGTTCGATAGCCATGTATGTAAATAAATTAATCATTGATGTTACTGTGATATGTAAAATCACATTAACAATAACATTTTGTTAAATCACATGTCAAATAAATAAATGCATGCTGCATGCTTCGACTATATGGCAGGAACATTATTTTCGCATACGCCAATTATACTTATGTTATAAAGACTTTTCATTCGAGCAAATTTATTCATTATCTTTTTTCCTCATGCACTGCACTTTCTATGAAAGAAAAATACGAATAACTTGCAGAAAGCAAATCTATTCAGAAGTTTTAAACTTCTGCCTGGTGACATAATAGCTCCGACTAGTGAAAATAGCCTTAAAAGCAAGCGCCCACATGTAAAATGAGTTAAATGACAATTTTGCCGATTATAAATTGAAAATTGTGAATAGAATTCACAGTAGTGTATCATTTCGTCAAGTTATTAGTCTGGTCCGATTTCCCATGTCGGCTGAACAGTCAAGCAGAGGAAACAGCTAAAAATTCCAGGAATTTGCAAAATGTTCCTCAAAAATTGCATGACGAAATGCGAGTCTTGCAACGCTATCACGTACGACAATGAAATACTCCTGAACACATGGATACGTTTGACCAGGAGAAATACGTTCCACAGAGTTAAGTTTCCATAAAAAATTATGTCCATATTCCAACATCTGGAGATGGAAAAGAAAATTGAAAGTGAATGTTCAGTTATTAATGGTAACTACATTTAATAGAAATCCCAAAGTAACCGACCTTAAAATTTGTAGTGCAATTCTGTTGCATAAGTTGTTAACAAAAATTACAAACCTAAACTATGTTTCACCCGTGATGAGTCAGAACTGCTTAGGGTGAAATTGCCAGTGCTTTCATATTTTACTGTAAAGAGCTTCCTCAGTTTCAAGTTAGTAAGGATACAGTAACCCTGCTTTTAGGCAATAACGTTGCTGCACCCGACAAAGTGGAACCTCTGCTCCTACATATCGCCCAGAAAACCTGACCATTGGTGAATGGAGAGAACAAAGTTTACAAGTAATAAGGCGCATTAATGAAAAAGTTCGGGTCACAAAGAATGAATACATTTCCTGAGTAATACAATATAGCTTCACTTTGGTCAACTGGTGAACGTATCCGGTTCCGAACAGAAAAACCCACGTTCGAACCCCGCTCCCGTTGCTTCACTCTTCTGTATTTATTCTTCTTACCCGTCCAAGCATAATTTTCACGAAGATCTCGACAACAAAGTCATGTTCTAAATTAAGCCTCTGCATTTGATATACGTTTCACTGATCAGTATCCTCACATACAAGAGGCATTTATAGCAAGTATTCCAACGTTCCTCCTACAACGTTCAAGGTAATATCTGTTTGTGGGAGAAATAGTATTAATACTCATTTAGTGTTGAAATTCATCGTTCAGTCGTGACTTTTAACACGTAGACAATAACGTAACTTCACGGTTAAGGAACAAACTGAAAGTAACAGTGGTAAATTCTACTATTACCTTCTATATACTTTTCATAGATAAATTAGTTAAACAATACGCTTTCAATCATTAACAATAATTTAAATTCGAAGATCTTATATTTTCGGTTTCAGTATCTAAGTTGAAAATTTTGAGAGTGTATAATAATAGGGTATTGAGTAATTTGAATTGTTTTGTTGTACATACCCATTTCATTAGTTTACTAGATGCAATGATAATTTGTTTTTGCTCATACACTTTCAACATTATCAGTTATTGTGTTGCCATTGATTAAATTAGCCGTGTAGTACACAAACACCTTTCGACTCCATGCACACAAAAGGTATTTGAAATAGCGATTCGACTTTTTTGTCACACTCACACCTACACATTAGAAATTATTTTCATACATGCAATGATAATCGATTTTCGAATTGGTAGGCTCAGAATAAAATCGGCGACTGTTTTTTGTCGAACCTCATATGTGAATAATCATGCAAGATGCAACCTCCAATACCTTTGTTTCTAAAGACACATTGGTGTTTTTTCTGTCACCAGAATTTCTGAGTTGTTTTAAACCCAGAACTTTGAAGTAACGTCAGAGTATACACTTTAAAGTTTTTCTTAATCATTGTATTACTTATCACAATGGATGTAAAAAAATACTTTAATATTCAGGAATTTCAAAATTTAATGGGGTTGTATTACATTCTGTATGTATCAACATTTTTGGAAACGAATGGATTCAGTATTTGTTTTCCTTGCGCAGAGCGCTCATTTCTATTTTCCTCCTAATATCCTCTCCGTTTCACCTCTTTACTTAGGTACACCCTGTGCCAAACTCTCTCTCAAATCTTTTCTATTGGTACCGACCGACCGACTGTGCTCGTAAAGCAGGGCAAAAATACACGTTCGGCAGAAAATCTAAAGGAGAATACTGTTGAGTAGTCTACTTTAGCTGTCCCGTGCTGTCGCTGACACAGCGATGACAAAGGCGACTACAATCCAGTAGTCTACTTTATATTTTCCACAGGAAAAATGCTAGTAGTCCACTAATGCTGTCCACCCTTCAATTATCCCAAATTTGCAAACTGCACACCAAACAGTAACTTTAGGGGAATGGAGCGATCTCTGGTGAAGTTTTCTTGGATTGTCTTTGTCCTAATAACGACAATTTTGCTTATTCGCGCTTCCAAAAAGGAGGAAGTGCGACTCGTCACTTCTGAAAAAAGTTGACGGTTCGGTGATGCGGCTCAACATTTCTTGGCAGCAATTCCTGTGATTTTCAGTCAGTGGGCTTCAATTCTTGAACAATCGTTATTTTATATGGATCAAACGATAAATCGTAACAAAATATTCGCCTTAAAGATCGGTTAGACATGGCCAATGCAAGTCTATGCTTCTGGGCAGATCATCGTGGTGTCTGTTTGACAGCTGTTTGAACTAAGGCCATATTTTTCGGTATTCTTACCGTTTTTGGTCCTCCACTACCCCTAGGCACTGCAAAGCCACGATGTTCACTCGACCAAGCCATGGCTGCTACTGAAAACGGCAGTATTTGGTGGTCACAACTGTACCACACACNGCGTACTTGTTCCTCCTTCAATGGAGTGTCTCGTGAGAGGTTTGCAACTGACGGGGGTGAAGATGTGATTGCTCAGGTTGAGAACCAGGAGCCTCAATACCAATGGCTTCATCTCGAGTACTACTTTGTCTCTACGACACGGAACAAAAAGGACGTCGAATCCTGTACTTCTAGTGTGTCATGCATGTGCCCATAGAGACTACTATCAATGGATAAGCAACGAGCCTCTACAACTGAAAGTTGCATGTCAAGAACAACATTCAGCTCATGCCAGATAGTGCGAGGATATGATGAAAATCACAGACAATCTTCTGGTAGCAGTGCTAGTAGCCAGCCGTCGCAGTCACGCTCGAAGAAAGCACGCTTGCCCTAGCATCGGTGAGGCGTTGCCCTGTCAGCAACACGCTATCACTGCATGTAATGGAGTCCTCCACCTCACCAATGCTGAACTCCAGTAAAACGTTGATGTCTCAGCAAAACATGAGCGTGAGGATCTTGGTTAAACAGCTAGAGGATCTTACAAGTTATTGGTAATTCATAAAAAATTAAGTTTATCAAACAAATACTGAGGCTTGCCCCATATTTTCTTCAAGCTATGTAATCATTTAGCAACTTGATAAATAATTCAGTGTTAAAAAATTAAATAAAAATTTAATATATTTGAATAAATAGCATCTTACATGATATACTGTCTGTACGAGTATGTATAGAGTGTTCTACATTGTTCCCCAATTACCCAAAGAAACGGTCGAACTAATTAGCGAACCCTTGGCAAACATCTTCAATCGATCCCTCGGAACTGGATTTGATCTGCCGAATTGGAATCAGGTAAATGACACTCATATTTTAGAAAATGAGAACAAACATGGCTTCAATTATTATTGCCCAGTCATTCTGACATCTATCATCAGTAAAACAATAGGAAGATAACTCAAAGCTCTTATAACAAAATACTCCCAAGCACAAAACCGGATTACTCACAACCAGGATAGATTCAGGGAAACACAAAGCTGTATCACAAACCTTCTCGACTTTTTTGAAGAAGCCAGCCACCTATATAGTTGTGTTTAGGATCAATCGCTAATGCGATAATCGGTTAATTGTTCCATTTAATCGGATTTTAATCGATTAATGGAGGTCTGCTAAACAAAGATTAGAGTAGAGTAAATTGAATCACATATTTGATATTTTATTGATTTATTTATTCAACTCTACACTGAGTTTCTATTTTCAGATGGTATGAAGTGATGCTTACTATGAAAATTATCAAAAGGGAAAATGTGTTTTTTTTAAATTTAAAATATGAGACATTTTTGAAAACAAATCAAATTTGAGAAGCAAAGAATTTTTATTCATAAAAATTTGAAATCATCTTTCAAGAAACACAAGGGGTGTAATGTCATATTCGACATTTTTTGTCTGAATTCTGTGGAAAACTGACCAGCTGCTGCAAAAACTATTCCGGCTTGAAGCCTAGTTGCTTGTATGGACTAAATAAATTAAATTGCATAGTTTCGTAATTTAATTGGTTCTTTTGCTTGGTCGACTGGTGAGCGAGTCTGCTTGCGAGCGGAAAGACCCGGGTTCGAATCCCGCTGCCGACATGGTTGACGCGGCTAGAAATACGGCATGGGACTTGGGTAAACAACCGGATAACTATTGAAGTAATTATCCGACCCAAGAATGGGCCAGAAGGTTCGTTCCTATAGCCTCATTCTATTCTATTCTATTCTAGTTTCAAAATATTTAAGTTCGGAAATAATATTGGAATTTACGACATCTGTTGGTGACGCCAGAATTTTTATAGCTTTATTGTATTCATTTAAAATATTCTCCTTCATAATACTCGACACACTATTTCCATTTTTCTGTGTTTCATGTGGTAAGTTATCCCATTCTTGAGGTTCGTTATGTGATTTTGACGTCGGAATCATCAATAAAATCAGCAAACACTCCAACGACAGGAAACTTTGTCATAGAGCGTTCACTGTAGGAGGCAGAGTAACTATTTAACTAGTCCTCAATCGTCTACTACAAAGGACCGAAAGCTAGCAAATGAGTTTCAATATTGTGAAATGTTAAAAACGCTGCAAGGGTGTGAGGTATTCTGAAAGGTTCCAAAAAAGAGACAATAAGCATATTCAGTACAGAAACTTTCAATTTCGTTATTATTAGTTACACCATCACAGTTTAATCACTATCCCCACGCAAGAAAAATAAATAAGTCAGAACCATTAGACTTTTTGTTACACTTTATGAAAATGATATTAGGCATAGGGAAATTCATGAGCATTTTAACGTATATTTAAATTCAATCAGCAGTTTTATTCGCAACTTGGTTATCAGAGTAACGAATGTTATAGAGATCATTGTAGAAACCGCTCTAATGAAGACAAATAAGGATAGTTGCATCAACACCTGCAATTAGGATAAGGAAGATCATTCCTTAGGTAATATCAGTTGGTTCCGGGAGAGCAGGAGCCAGAGGTCAATGACGTCCAAGGTGTTGAAATTAGTGAAAACCTGGCTGGCGGCCTGTTCAAAGACTATCCTGATTGAAGTCGCCTTTTTCGGTAAGCAGGTCAAAAACGAACTGTTCAAAAGGTATTACACCGTCATCACTTCCACTATTGCAAATGAGTGTGTATCCTCTACTAGCAACGACATTTTGATGGCCGAAAGAGTTACCCTGCCTGATGGTAAATATGAAAGCCTGATGCTAGTGAAGGGCAGCTAGCATTGCGTCCAGGCAATGGAGAAGACCAGCCAGAGTACAACATCTTGATCTTCATCTGATCTTGACACGATATCTATGCTACACTAAGCCCATTTGATTCGTTTAATATGTACTTTTTGTACAGGAAATGAGTCGTATGTTAATTGGAGCACTACTAAATTGTATTTGTTTTTTCTTTATAGGTGAGTACACCTTGACTTTCACCTAATATTTGCATGCACGCTGTACCTTTATGGTAAGTATTGTCAAAGCTTCGGCGTAAAATTTCAGCTCTTTGTCTGTTTTCCAGGGGTTGAGCGAAAAACAAACCGATGTAATTCAGGTGATAGAAGTTAGCGGCTATCAGTTGGCGTTAGCTTCTGCCAATTTGTTTACCTTAGCAGCGGTTTAGCGGTTAAAGAAACTAACATTTTAGTTAGCTGTACCTGCAAACTGCTTGCTACGAGGAATTCAAAAACGTAGTTATTGCTCTTCGATGTTTTCTCTTTTTTTGAACACTGATATTAAGATACACATTCACTGCAAGGTTCGGTTTTTCTTACTGGAAAATCCTTTCAAAGAATATATTTTGCCAGCATTTATTTTGCATTTGATAATATAAAGAATGATGTTTCTGTCAGATCCGTAGTGCAGTGTTCATGGACAATAAGAGACACATTTAGACCAATGGTTTCCGTCATCATTATTAAAGTGGGCCGCTTCCTGACTTGAAAATTCAAATCTCTGTACAGCTTGTGTTAATTCGGGATTTGTTTTCTAAGCTTAGCACCACTCATAAACTACGGAGAGTAATTTATGAAGTATACTGGTAATTATTATAGTTGCAACATAATAAATTGGTAGTGTGAATAGCCTCGATACAATAGAAAAAGTACGGAAGTAAATTAAGTTGATTACATAGTCCTAAATGAGATTATTTTGCAGATCCTGCAGATATATTTTATATCTATTTGCACAAAATAGTCCCTTGATGAAACTTTTTAGTTTTTTGAGACATGGAAAGTTTGTTGGTATAGTTATTTGAGTTGATTGATATAATTTGATAGTTGTTTCAAACAAAAATCTTGCATGAAAATAAAACATTAACATTTATACCCGATTTTGTCCTGTTGATTTACACCACATTCATGCGTTAGAGAGCTATAGAAAATGCATTGATCACTGTTTAAGCATTCGAATTTTTGGCACTTATTAGCAGACCAAATAGCACATAATTCTTCAAATTTTTACCTGGTTTCGGAGTCATTACCTTTTGAGAGGTGCTTGCTCATGTAACGTAATTTTTCTCCGTGAAGTTAACTGTACTAAGCAAAACTAAACTAACTTCGTATAACGTTAATTACTAAATATCTAATTTGAAATTTATTCTGAGAAGCTTTGAGCATAGAAGCGTCAGTAATGTTCATTCGAAAAGAATCAATGTTGTTTTGAGTTTATGAAGATTCCGAAGCGTAACATAATAAAAATGTCATTACTATTCTTGAAGCAAAGCATATTTTAAGAAACTCTCTTATAGTAAAAAAGTTCAATTTTTCTTCATATTCACGAAACTTTTGAAACATTTTTTAAGAAGAACAGAACATAAGTGAACAAATACCTGCATGAAACTCTTAGTTAACTCATAACTATTGAGAGGTATACGTCAAAAAATAAGGCAGAAGAGTTAAAGAAAAACTATTTTTTTAAAGCAAGAAATAAAGACAAAAAATAATGTTTCCTTTCTTTAAGAGAAAGACAGTTGAAAAAATATTTCATTCTCACCTGTCACAGAAACTTTACTAGAAAATAAACAGCACATCTTAGTGTCACTTGTTATTATTCCCAAATTCATTTTCTCTTTGCATATGTCGTTTTGTTAACAGAAGCCCCCTGCTTGTGATCTGCTCATACAATCATTACGGAAGCCACCATACAGTAGTACGTGAGAACCTACAGCCTTCACAACTGTATACCACCTGTTCGTAACTCATATATAATTTGATTTCCTTCTCAGGCGTCTCAGCAGTTTCGTATATCAGAATGGATTCCAAAGTTTTATTTGAGGAATATGAACTAAAACTTTCAATTTAACATGTTGTATAGCTGTATATCTATTTAATAACGTAAACAAACGTACTATTTTCCCTAAAGCTACTAAAAATTGTACATGCTGTATGTTTATGGGTAACTTACACTACTTCTATTACTGGGAAAACAGGAAAAACAATTTTTTCCACAAATTTGATGAGTTCATTCTGTGTAATTTAAAGCATTTACAAATGAAAGGCATGATAGGAAATTATTCTAATAAAACAGTATTTCATTAACTTGATCGTCTTTCTTGCAAAAAAATGAAATTTCTACGTCTATTTAGTTTGTAACAGCATATACTCGTATGTATGTCACGCAACGATAAACTAATACAAATTTTGTTCGTAAATTTATTTTGAAGTTTATACTATGAAATATTCTCGAATTAGCGGCTTCCCAATCTCTCTTGCAATGCTTGATGACATATTTGTGTTTTTATTTCTGATATTTTTCCTTGAGTTCTTTACAGTGGCTGCTAGTATATACGAGAATGCAGAGTAACACAGACCTCTACAGGAAGGAGGCTCATGAAGAATGACGACAGGGCGTTACGACGGCCTCCCTCCGGGAACTGAAGAGAAAAATGTAAATTTTTTTGAGAAACCGTGTACTAGAGAATCGTTCATTCACAGACCGCTGAATCTGCGACGCGTTGGTCTGAATTTTCAAGCGCGGTGATCTCTGTATGACTAAGAGACGCGGATTTATGAACTAAAGAAAAGGAGGTTCTGATGAATGATCTATCTGGAAAAAAAGCTTAGGAGGTTGCAGCTTGACTTGAACGTGTTGCACGCCCTTGACTACGTTGTACTCGTAGTGGAGGAAGGGGGAGGTAAGTGGACGTTGACAAACAATTGCACTACGAACATTTAGGTGTCAATGCGACGAAAGAGTCAGCTCATGGTCTTAAATATTGATGTATGTTTGTCTCCGAATACACTGAAGAGCACGGTTTTCTAAATCTGGCACATAACGCTTGATTCTCGGCTAGGTTAGCCCTGAGATTGAAAATCATGCTTATTTTATTCTATTAGATCATCTTATCAAAATACAAGTAGATAACAGTGATTTGCCGATTTTGATACATTTGTTTCTGATTGGAACACATAAAAACGGACTTTTGATTAACTTAGTAGCAGAAGGTTTGAAGAATGTTCTAATGAATAGAGAGCAGCGTACATCGTACACGCGAAGTTACTAATGGATAAATTGTCGTTTGATTTTAATTGCGTTGAACAGACACTACACTTTTTTTCGGTCACTAACCGCAGTCATACTTTCTAATAGAAGTTTAGATCTAGAAGTAAAAATAAGAGATGATTTAAAGTGCCCATGACCAGCTATGGCAAATCAGCTCTCATAAACACTGGGGTAACATTGACGTATGGAAAAAATATTACAATAATACATAAGTAAATGTTAAACAACAAAATCAGAGACAAGAAACCTAATGCATTTTTGCGATTAAGCACACGAATTTTGTTTTTAATCATCTCAAAATCCAACGAGTAGAACACACCTTTATGATACCTTTAATTTTTGGAAGAAAGTGAGAAAGGCCGCCATGACAATATTTATTGATATGAAAATTTACTATCTATCTATTTACATGTATGACTCTTTTAAAAGCCTATTTAGTGGCTAAGTCAGTGCAGCATGATATAAAATTACTATCCTAGAAAAAACAGAAGCAACTTGCCAAATAAACATTCTGCTCAAACATTCGATGATAAAACAGCGGTGTACTGCTGCAGTTTCTCAGTTTTACGAGAATGAATCAGAAGTTTCAATAACACAGCATGACGCATGTTTTGCTGATTCCTACTTTTTAATGTTGATGTTTGCATTGTTTGCCATTATATTTCAAAAAACATCCGTTTTAAAGTAACATGAATAGTTATTAGTTCATTGGTTATTTTATATTTTCTCGTAATATAAAGAATTTTTCTCAACAGTACTTCGTTGGTTCAATGTATTCCAGTATTGTGAGGATAATTACACAGCATATGGTATTTTTTTATTCGTTGATGGATATTCCGTAAGCTTAATATTAGTCAGAATACAAAGAGACAACAAAACTGTACATTGTAAATGTATTGATAACTCTTTGCTTAAGATGAGAAGTACTAGGACGATTGAGAGTTTCTAGAGTGTATTCCTTTATATCTTTTGACTAAAGCCCTTATACAGGGTGGCCCATAAGTAAGGTACCTTTGAAAACTATTATAGATGTAAAACTACAAATGGTAAAGAGATTTGGTTAATTCAGAATGAATGAGGAGATTTCAAAGTCTTCTACCAGCGTAAGTCTGTCGACAATCGCAACATATAGTCCAAAAAATTCATAAAATTCACCCCTCAAAATGAATCGCTACACAATGGAACAACGAGCAAAAATAGTGGAACTTTACTTCTGATATAATTGTTCGGTTACTGCAATTCAGAGGAATTAGAGAAATATTGATGGTATTGAAAGATGTCCTTGGAAAAACTGTATAAAAAGGTTGATAATGTGCCTCATCAGTCGTTATTAAATTCTTTACAAGGTTTTCATTTTCTGCAAGCTCCAGTATTCTATTCACAAAATCTAATCGCTTTTGGTAGTCCGTAGGATGGAGTTCTTGAGTTAATTAAATTTTATATGGTACGTGACATTCTCAGTTGAATTGAACGTCTCCTAGTCGACGTTTTGGGCCGATCAGCAACACTTGTTACAACAAGCTGAATTGAAGCGCCAGTTCGTATGGTCCGTGGCCTGCCACAACGTTGTCTGGCTGCTGTTGTCCCAGTTTCTCTGAATTTTAACGCCAGTTTTTTATGCAGGTCTTCGAAAGACTTCTTTCAATACCATCAATATTCCTGTAATTCCTCTGAATTGCAATAACCGAACAATTACATCGGGAGTAAAGTTCCACTATTTTTGCTCGTAATTCCATTGCGTATCGATTCATTTTGTGGGGTGGATTTTATGAATTTTTTAGGCAATATGTTGTGATTGTCGGTTGATTTGATACGCTGGTAGAAAACTTTGAAATCTTCTCATTCATTCTCAATTAACCAAATCTCTTTACCATATGTAGTTTTATAGCTATAATAGTTTTAAAAAAGATACTTTACTTATGGGCCATCCTGTATAATCACCCATCATTGTCGCCCTTCGGCAGGAATATGCTTGAGTCTAATAGTAGTAAGCAGAAGAATCATATCTTTACAGTAACAGAAATCATTGATACTAGCAGGACCTGCGACTAATTCGCTGTTAGTTCAGTAGCATGATTTTACAGGTAGTGAATAAATTAACAATCATTGATTATATGATTCAACAACTTTGATGCCATCCCAGAAAATTAAATGAAACCACTATGTTCCACATGAGGCATATTTATATGCTATCCAGGTTCTCCATTCGGAAAGAGAAGAGGATAAACCTTGGGATCAAGATGGCAGGAGATGTAAGCAATCCAATGCCTCTGTAGACCTATAGGATAAGCAACAATATCACGGTACATGGAGGTGCACCATCATCACCAACGAATATGGGTGCTACCTCATTGCCTGTTGGGTTGTTGTATCTTCGTCTGTCAGGGCCAGGGATGAACTGCATGGTTACTTGTCTTGGTGGCATGTTCTCTATTACAGCTCTCTCATGTTCTTGTTGTTCAATAGCCCTCTATTGTGGTATGCTGCTGCGTAAGGATTATTGTTCACCGCCTCATTTATCTTTTGAAAAGCAGATACTAAGCAGTTAGCATTTTCGTGCGCATTTGCTCTAGTTTGTATGGCTTCATTGGTTTCTAAGATGTAGAGCTGGCCCTATCTTCTCTCTTCAGGGTCATCGCATGGAGGTTGCTTGCGGAGTGGTAAGTTTGACCTTGTAAACGGAAACAATACGGTCCACGTCCTGGAGGAGGTCTAATGTTCGCACCGAAAGATGCGAAAGCAAATGCAGAATTATAGTTTCTTATATTCTGTGTGAAATTAGAACCCTCTGCACCGTCGGCATCAAAGAGTAATCTCAAATTTTCGGGGTATTCTTGTAGGGGAGGAAGTGAAATTTTTCCATTATGACAACAATTTAGTCGTTCTCTTTGGAATCTTAAAGCGCCGCAAAATTGACATCGGACATCCATGGCTCCAGTGTAATGTATCTGGTGTTTCATATTATTATTATTTCTTCTTTCATGGTCTCTCTCCTGTTCCCTAGAAACTGCTGTCTCTCCACCTCGTTCATATCATTTCGTCTTTCTTGGTCTCTGTTTCTCATGTTTTCTAGAAATTGCTGTCTCTCCACCTAATTCATATCATTTCGTGTTTCTTGGCATCAGTTTCTCCTGTTTTCTAGAAATTACTGTCTCTCCACGTCATTCATATCATTTCGATTTTCTTGATCTCTATTTCTCATGATTTGAAGATGCAATTCTCGCTCCTCCTGACTCATATTCATCCTTTGCTGTTGCATTCCTAGTCTGCTTCTATCACGAGTTGCTTGCCTTTCGTTTTCTCGCAAGCGCTGTCGGCTCCTTCTCTGTCGCTCTCTTGCTGCTTATCTTTGTTCTCTTATTCTCTGCTCCATTGTTTTAGATCAGGGGTGGGCAAACTTTTCAGTGCAAGGGCTACGTTAAAAAATTCGTAAATTCATGGGGCCGCATAGTACAGGTTTGCACACAAGTAAGGTATTGTCGGTATCACTGATACGCTAGCAGCACTTCTTAAAATTTTAAAAAATTCAAAAAATTCAAACAAATTAAAAAATTCAAATAACTGACAAAATATCAAAAATTTAAAAAACTCTAATAAATTTAAAAAATTCAAGAACTAAAAAAGGAAAATTTTAAGCAATTTAAAAAATTAAAACAAATTCAAAAAATAAAAAGAACTAAAATATTCAAAAAACTCAAAAAATTCGAAAAATTCAAAAAATTAAATCATATGAAAATTTACAAAATTAAAAACATTAAAAAGTAATTTAAAAAATATAAAACATTTAAACCATTTGAAAAATTAAAAAATGGAAAAGAATTCTAAAACCAAAACAGTCATAAAATTCCCAACCCAAAGTAACGTAATGTAACGTGACCCGACCCCAACCGTATAATAGATAACGCAATGAAGGGTGTGACGCACAGGTACGATAGTTGTAAGCGTATTAATATATAAATTTTCATCGTTAATCACGAATTCTTCACGGTGTTTCCGGTGCACAGCTGTCATGCAGTCATGCTGCAGTAGATTCCATTTCTTCAACCTTGAGGAAAGAAGTTCAGCTCTTGATTGACGTATTAAAAACCAAATTCGTAATTAAATAATCTAGTTCACTTTGCTTCGGAAAGTGAGGATGCAAAGTTGTTATTTGTGCGAAAGTTTCCTGCATTTCTCGGTTGTTGTTACTGGGTGACTCTTCACGTGAAAA
The DNA here is from genome assembly GCA_006783055.1 of Trinorchestia longiramus. Classification (NCBI taxonomy): domain Eukaryota; kingdom Metazoa; phylum Arthropoda; class Malacostraca; order Amphipoda; family Talitridae; genus Trinorchestia; species Trinorchestia longiramus. The sequence continues at coordinate 61,848 of VCRD01002490.1, read as the reverse complement.
ACCCATTGCATCTTCCATCTGATAAAATACCTTCATAATAAATCTAGCAACTTCAGTAAAGATTTGAGTAACATTGCTATTTCATACATCATTAGTAAAACTAGACAGTTCACATGGAAATTCCACGATTTAGGTTTCACTAATTTAAAATTATTTCAAAGATGGGTGTATTAAAAACTTACAACGAATTATTGTATTTTAAATGAATGTTTTTTATTAATGTATACGGAACTTCCATTCTGTATATCATCTACCGATAACTAAGCCCTGATAGTACCCGTTGAAATAACTTGGTTTAAGAGTGATAAAATTAAGGATCTATGAAACAAAATACATATTTCAATTTTACCCGTGAAACTATCATAATCTGAATATTTTTCTTGAATGCATGCAGAACTTCCATTCTGTACCGGATTTACCGATAATATGGCCGTGTAAAAGAAGAAAGCTAATAACGGAAAAAATAGGGAGTATTTTATAGTGATCCAGCGCCTTTGATATCCACAATACAATGCTTGTAACACATGCATACCTGTTCTGATTTCAGTTCAATAATTTTTCTTCAGTAATAGATAGGAAGTAATGAGACGGACACACGCAGATAGAGAGAGATGGAGACACATAGTCGATTATACATGCAGATAAGTGCGTAGTAAATACTTAATGTGCAATTTAATTAAAAGTATGGCTTTTGTAGAGTATGATAAGAAATATGCCTACATACCACCATTTTTGGTGGTAGTATTACTGGTAATCTGTCATCATGTGGGACAGGTGATCGAGATGCTGGTATTTATGGAAACTGAAGAGCATGTCTTCCTTTTGCTTCTCTGTACTTTATCACATAAATCATGTGGAAGTAACAGTCATCGTGATGGTTCTTTGGCTCTCTCCATACCTTGGGAATGGCAAAAGGCATTTCCTTCCCTGTACCTCATAACCATTCTTCTTGAGTATATCGACAGCTCCCACATCTCACATGTAGGGCTCATGGTTTGTTCTGGTCACCCATGCACATTCTGAAATGGAGTCTGTACGATATGCACACTTTGGAACTTCTGACAATAGTATATAATACCTGTTTTTCTCCAATAAAATAATCCTAAATTTAGCTAAATGTATCTGGAGAGTTTTTGCATTCTCTAATAACTATTTTGAAAGTAGCAGAACTTAGTAATTGATATGAAAAAGAAAATTAGACATACATTTAATATCGGAACCTTATAACAATACAGACCGTAAAATAGTATTGAAAGATGACATATTCTTTAACAGTAAATGATACAGAAATAGTATTGCATTTTTGACACTAGCAAAACAAATGAATTAATGAACAATAAATCAATACGATAAACGATTTTCTGAAATTGTTACGTTATGTGATTGCAGGATTTTGTTGAAAGCGATTTCGTTATAGCTGAATAATCAAGAAGCGCACATGACTCATTTAAATCATTATCAAACTCCGACCCGGTAATAAAAGATATTCTGGAAAAGCTTCACAATTATACCAATATTTATGTTCCAAGTAATTTCAATTTTCAGCATCTGATCATCTTATAGAGTGGAGGCGTTCGACAACGGCTTCAGAGACTCGTTTACATGTGGATTTAAGGGTTCATTTTTGACGAACCAAACGGCCTTCATTAATCCTCTGTGATAGCCTCTATGACTTCAGCGCAGTGTTAAGCAATATGCAAAGACATGGCAAGTGCAAAAAACCCAATCGAAACGAATCTTTATCTCTAGAAAAATCTTAATGACTCGTGGTTTTATGCTTCTGTAAGCATAGGCGTCACTACTACACGCAACTATTCCGCATTTGTACCGCATTTCATTAACCTCATTCCTTATTCTAACTCAATCTCTACCGTTTGCATAAAACATGTCTAATTATTCAACATTATTCTGCCCGTTGGTAGCATACCTAAGTAACTAATGTACTTATCAGTGCGATTGTATCAACTCTATCACACGCGTTTTCACAATTGAAAGGCCAAAAGCTCATACATATTTGTCCCTTTCAAATAAACCCCATGGATAATTTTCCTTTGTTCATCTCTGTTTCGTATGCCTTTCATCTATTGCTCTGCTAGCTCAAACTTTATGCTGGTTCATTTCTTTGTGTATCAGCACTTATATTATTTATAATTACTTTGAATACTAAAAAATTCCACTTACCCGACTATTGAACTACAACAATTTAAGGAGATCTATATCAGTGGTGCTTATTTCCTTCCTTTGATCGAACTGTGTAAAACGTTCCTACATCAAGAAACTTGCCACATACTCGTACGTCTTCAATAAACATCTTTTTCCTTCTTCAACACTACTGTGAAACTATTCATCTCAGATGCTCCACTAATTCTATTTCTTTTCTTTACTTCCTGGATTCCGTGAATTCAGTGAAATGCTAAAAGTTCTATGCTGTTTAGGTATTCATTTACCAAATTATAAACTAAGAAGTGCAAATTGGAAGAAACAAGGAGAACTTCCTGTTTATACAGTCATTCATTGAAATATTTAAATCATGTGTACAGGTAAACTACATATTTTCAAAGTTCCTTCGTACTAAAGTGAAGAATATAACTCTGCTGTTTGAAACAGCTATTACTGCAATACTCAATCTTTGCTTACTGATGTGCTTCAAATTCTGTCCTTGCTTCTAAAATGGCCTGGACTGTCGGGACGCGCTATCGGCCAATACGCGAGGCTGGGACCTGCGGGGCCAGAACTCACCGATGTTTGAGCCCCACCATGTCCAACACGTCTAAGAGAGCGTATCAGTTAAGGCAGGGACACGCCCCAAAGTTACCGAAACAAGTCGCACAACAAGTCCTCCTCTCTCTCACCCCATTTGGCCTGTTCAATTTCCGAAACAATAATCCGATAGCCACAGCCCGGCACTCTGTCGATCGTTCCTCCGCCGTTGCAGTTTTGCATGAGTGGTTCAAACTTTCGTAGAAATAACATTCAAACGATGAATTAGAGCTAGTACGGAACCCGTGAGCCTGATCATTTATAATGGATATTTTCATAGGCCCTCAAGAGAGGGTCGGTCTGTCGATGACAGTTGCTGTCGACCGTGAGTGAGACACCGTCGTTTTCTCCAGAACTCGTCGAGGGCTGTACTAATGAATGGAAACGAGTTATAGGGAGTGGTTGTGGAGGCGGGGGGAAGCGGGCACTTGCAAACCTCGAGTGGGGATGGTAACACTGGAATGTACTTCATTTCAAGCAGGAATTTTTTTATAGCACATGGAGTCGGAAACTAGACCGTGTTTCTTGAAAAGGCTACGCTCAAGTTTTCTGTTCTCTAAGGAGGTGTAATGACTTGGAGTAAATTAATTTTACCTAGATGTACAACAAAAAGCTACGTAAAGAGTTAAATAAATTGACGTTTTAATCAATTGTGGTGATGCAACTTAAAGGAGTATACAGACTTACAGCACCACAGCAACCGTCTGCACCGCACAATACAGGAGCAAAGATGCATAAAGATTATATCAGTCAGCAAAACTCTACGGCGTCACTCAGAGTTTCAGTGACCGTAAAAAGTCGCAGGTTGTGCTGCTCTATCATTTTTAACGTTGCCTTGCAAAGAGAAGTAAAATTGCTGCCTATTAATCGTGTTCATTAAGAGAGACGAGCGCCTTTCATCTCCCTCGCTAGCGACGGCACTTAAAACTGCGCTTAAACAAACGCTCGATCACTGGAATAAGTTAGAATTTTATTTCAACATAACGCACAGCTGGTATGCGAAATGGACTTGGGGTGAAAAAAACATTTATATTTGATATGCTGATAATGCCAACATAAGAATAATCTAGTCTACATGGTGCACGAGATGTTAAATTAAGGGACTAATGCTGTTTACATTAACAAAGAGCTCATTGACGTCGCTTGCCACAGCTACCGATTTAAACCTGAACTAAGAAGAGAAACATTTAATCAGGTATTGATGGGGAAAGTTTTGTGAAGTGACTTTCACTGGGGATATATCAGGAGACCATAAGCGTGAGATATTTGAGTATTTAGGGAAAAAGAAACAACTCGAGTAAAAAGTAAAGCTGTTTCGGGGAGACAAGCTCAACTGTCAACAGCGTGTGCATGCTTCCTGATTACACTCTATCTACATTGAACTCTAGTAAAGTGCTCGTGTATGATACAAATTAATTTCTTTCCTACAAGACGAAAACATGATCGGTCACTTCTAAAATTCTCATAGTTGGATTGAAAGTATTGATATGCCGGATAGATATGACCTTTACTCTGATGGAGGAATATTCTCGTCACATTATTGAATTCGCAAGACTCACACGTACACCTTTACAATTATGAGTCACAATTTAAACTCATGAAACACGTCACTTGAAATTTAACTCGCAAGGCTAGGGGATAAAGTGTTTACTGTGTTCATTTTTGTGTCCTGATTTAACCTATAAATTTAACCTGTATCACTCACATAATTTTTCTTTTGTGAAGAAACATACCCAAAATTAAATGAGTAAATAATCTTCTGCTCACTGTTTTGATGATCACAACTGAGCTGTGTTTGACAATTTATGATTATTATCATTCATCATAATTATTTAGAAATCTGTAAAATATGAACAGAATATGAAAGCTTTTCAGCAAAAAAGCTTTTAAATAGATCACACAAACCAGGTCCACCAATTGTTCGTTTTAGGGCTCTAGTAAATTTTGTCTAGAAATGCTGTAAGATATGAGTGGGCTCTAGAGAAATAAGCTGAAACTTTCACAAAATCTATGAATGTATGAACTGGGTTATTGACGCGTAATTGGAGGCTTACAGAAAATGTAATGCAAAAACGAATTACTAAAATACGGGCTGAAAATTTTGCAAAATAAATTCAAAATTCGTAGAAATATAGACATTACCAACTTTTTCTTATAACTGTGTAGGATATGTAGACAGCTATGCATGTGAATTTATACGTTTTTGGCATAGGGTTGATTTAAAAAAAAGATCTAGCTGAAAAATAAATATTTAAATTTAGCAACGCTCCATCACACGGATGTAGGTTGTGCAATATTCGACATGTGTATGCAGTTTCTGCATAAAAACAGATGCATTTCATGCTAACATGAGTTAATGCTTGTTTATGATTTTGAACTTCTTAAATATTCCGTACACTTTTTCACCCAACGAAGACTGTGATCAGCGATTTTAGTGCATTAATTTTCTCCTGCATATCGGGAACCACCTCAAATAATTCTTAAAAAAGCTACATCATCATTAAGGCCACATCATCGTTTAGAACTACATCATCATATAGGTCTATATTGTTCTTCTATTGCATTCCATGGTGGCTCAGCGCAAGGAAAGAATGTATAATACACGGTGTCGAATCATATGGGGCGTTTGAGTTCGATTCTGCTAAAATCAGTTAAGCTTTAGCGTAGCTGTCACTGTAGTAACACACGTCGAGGCCTAACCCAGTTTAGTGTTCAGGCGTTAATACTCATGACTGAGATATCTGAGAGCACTCGGTTTGTAAAAGAAAAACAAGCCTCGCATATATCAGTGATACTTCATGATAGACTGGGGAAATAACACCACGTGTGATTATTCTACGCCACTGAAGGATTGTTTATGCATGAAAAACTCATCTGACAACTGAAAAAATACCTAACAGAATATTTATGATATAAACACTGTTTCAGGATTGGCGGTATATCATTGGATAACCTAATTTGAAGAGAAAGTGTTCAGAGCGTACCATCATATTACCAGCCGAGAATATTTCTCCCAGCTCAGGACACTGTTTAAAAACTGTGCTAACCCAAAGTCTATCTCGACGAATAACTGAAATATAACGTACCATTAGTAAAATTATCAAAAAGAGATGGTTCGGATGTGGATTTTTTAACATCCGCAATTGCAAATACGAATCCGGGTGTCCTGTCCTTTTTTATTATGGTTGTGAAAAATGAGTTACAGTCACAGATAATGAATGCAAATAGTTTTAATGTCAGAAGGAATAATGTCTTCAATAGATATAACTAATGAATGAAGTAATTTAGTGCTATCATAAACGAAATTATGCAATTAAAATTATTACGAAAATAGCTTAAATATAGGAGTAATAGTATTGAGTGACTTCATCATTGGTATTGTCAGGATGTGGAAAGAGGACCTAACTCAAATCCACTTGACCTTGCTCTGTGTTGTTGTTCTTTTTTAAGAGGACATCATCTGATATAGAAAGTGACTTTACTTTGCTATTACTGGCAGCGTACAAACATTCAGCCTCTTTCATCTCAGAAGTTCTCTTTAACATATGCTAGCTGCTGTTACAGTGGGTCGTAACAACTTGAACAGCACTAAGTTGCTGCGCATTTAGCTCTATCAAACGATTCATTAATACAGCTGTGAAAATCGTATGCAGTTTTGGCATTATTTATTGCAACTCACCGTGTGATTTTCTTTTTTTCTCGGTAATAAACTCATGGAAAAAATTTACAAGCGACAGACCAAGTCAAAATGAGCTCAAACTCATCTATTTATGTAATAGCCAGTGTACATATCTCCATCTCTTTCTATTTCTTTATCTCTCTCTCTCTCTCTCTCTCTATCTGTGTGTGTCCGTTCCATTACTTCCTATCTATTACTGAAGAAAAATGATTGAACTGAAATAAGAACGGGTATACCTGTATTTTAAGCATTGTATTGTGGATACCAAAGGCGCAGGATTACTGTAAAATACGCAATTTTTTCCCATTATTTGCCTTCAGCTTCCAGACGGCCATGTTGTCGGTAGATCAGATACAGAATGCAAATTCTGTAAACATTCACGAAAAACATTCACGTTCTGATAGTACGAGGGGTAAACTAAGAAATTGATATATTTTATAGATTCTCAATTTTTTATCACTTTTTAATCTTTTTAATCATTTTTTCATGAAAGTATCCCCATGACTGTAAAAAAGTTGCTTGAGGGAAAAGTTTGAAATTCCTGGGTAGTTGTGTTGTCTGGTGTGAGGTCTTTGATTCTTTTCTCATTAGTTTCTTCCCTCGCTCCAATGTATGGAACATAACAGTGACAAAAACAACAAATGAAAACAACAACTCAACCATCTATTTGTTTCGTTCATATAATATTTTGAAAATCATGTAACGTTGATGTCTAGTATCTAAATGAGAAACAAGTATTTTATTTATTTGAAGAAAATATTTTCTGAATAAATGTTTGAGGTCGTCAGATAAAGTGTTTGTTATGCTACTGTAAGTAAGAACAAGCTTAACACCACAATAAACTCAGATGATCGAAAAATTTTCATTGGAATGTTAATATTTTCTATCACTCATTACCTTCGGAAACACACTACTGGTCGAATGATGAAGACTCAAGAACGCAAATTGTGAAGGATGTAACGTCAAGATCGAAATTTCAAGCAATGAAAAGTATTATACATCCTTGCAACAATGAAGAAGCTACGACTAATAAACACGAGACAGGTTTCAAAGTAAGAAAACTGATTTCAGCTGCACATTAATCATTTATGAAGTTTAGTATTTTTGAAGAACACCTTGCTGTGAATGAAATGATAATGAAATATTACGTCCATAACGCTCTGAAACAATTCATTAAAAGTAAATCTATAAAAGTTGGCTTTAAGCTTTGGGCATTATGCGGTGTCTGGCTACTGGTACAACTTTGATCTTTATTGCGGCAAGAGTTCTTCTGATTATGAAGGTGCAGATTTAATACTTGAATCAAAAGTTGTACTGAACCTGTTTGTTGCTATGAAAGAGCCACTGTCACATAGTATGTGGTTTGATAATTTATTCACTGGGCATGAATTATTAGTGAATTTTCGCAACACTGGATTTCAAGCAACTGGAACTGTGCTTTGACACAGACTGAACAAATGCTTTCAGATAGGATCAAAGGAAATGAAAAAAGAAAAGAGAGGAATATATGATTAGCAGTTTGACACTAATGAGGAAATTGTTTTTGTAAAATGGTTGGACAATACATGTGTAACTGTTTGAACTAAATATGATTCATTTGAACCCTTATAAAAGTGCAATGTTGGCAGAAAGAAAAGAAATCAAGAGGTTCAGTTTCTCAACCTAATGTTTTCAAAAACTACTCTGCATTCATAGGCAGTGTTAATAAACATAATTGGTTGATCAGTAAATATGCAACAACAATCCCAGTTAAGAAGTGGTATTGACCACTTCTCACTCGCATAGTAGACATGCCAATAGTGAATGCATATATTATATATAGATTAATCCACACTGACGATAAAGAACCTGCTGTCCGTAATGATCTGCTATTATTTAGAAGAGACATATGCAGGTCATATTTGAAATTAGCTTGCAACAGGCTTCCACCAGGTAAAAAGCGATCATCTCCAGGGACCTCAAGAAACCCTGTGGACGTTTGGTTTGACTCCAGAGGGCACATCATTATGAAACGAGCTGTACAAAGGTGTCAGACCGAGCCATGCACTGCTAGGCCTAGGACATATTGCTCCAAATGCAATGTTACCTTGTGTGAAGGCTTTTTCTCTTCCTATCGTAAGAAAAGTAACTGAACCTGTGAAGCAAACTGAAATTCGTAATACATTTGAAATGGATTTTAGATCCATATATTGTTTCTATTCATTGCATAATGCTTAATTTCATTTCAATAGTATTTTTTAGTGTATATATTGTTTATTTTGATTGATATAAGTATTGTTTATTTGAGCACAGATTTTGTTTTTCTCTACGTTGTATAGTTTTATTTGCGAAAATGAATAATTATTTTATTTTTAATTATCAATGAGTGTTTTGATACCATATCATCCCAATGATATCAAATGAGATCACTCAAAATCTCGTTCACCTTTGAAAATAAAAAAATTTTGATCATTGCAATGTGTTCATGTGCCAACGTTATTGTAGGATTCTGAGAATCATCAGAAAATTCGAAAAATTCTAATTATGGGAGATAATGGGTTAAAAGATACAATATATAGTCACTACTAGCATATTGGTGTTTAAAATGATCACAATACATTGTATACAATACAATACATCGTATGTAAGACAGTTCATCCTCTTAACGAATTTCTCAAGGGAAAGAGAACTTTTAATTTGGATATTAATTCGGAAAAACGAATTTATTTAAACAATTATATCTATTGAACAAAATAGATTAGAACATTCATACAGAACTTTATAGTTATACATATATATATATATATATATATATATATATATATATATATATATATACATATTGGTTAGTACTCGTACAGTGCCGTTATTAAAAAATGACCACCATGAGTAAACGAACCAGTTAGTTAAATGATAGTACATGTACAGTCCCATCAATGCAATGCTTAGAAAAATAAGATATAATTTTTATTTCTTGGTATCAGCAGAATGTTTCAAATTATCGAAGAAATAACCTATGAAATGAAAAAAAAACGATCTTGGTGCGTTTAGCTTTTTTGCATGCAAAACCTGCATGAAGTTTGTATGTGATGTCTTTCTTCCTCTTTCTCTACGCGCCCCGTATTCTTCTGTTCCTATTGCTTCATCTCCGTTAGTTTAAACTGAAGTTTTGATTTTGTTTCCAGTATTATTCCTGTAATTTTTTCTACTATTGTATATCGTTACTATCGACAGTATAGCACTGAACTGACGCATTAATGTCAAAACATTCTTTATATGTACTTGATAACATGACAAGGTGGGTTTTCATCATCTTGGTCATCTATGAGAGCACTAGTAGCCCTACACCTGAAAACATATACGTGTTTTGAGGAATTTTGATACATTCCTTCTTTAATTTTGACTTAAAGCCTACATATTTTGGCGATGTGTCGTAAAAATCTTTGTCACCAGATGCTCAGATGCCTTCGTCGAGGGTATGAACCTGATGTCGTAATTGTAAATATCCATGTCAGGCGATTAAGTGGCCATTTCTTTTTCGAAATGAAATGATGAATATTGGATGCCAAGCTTTCGTGTTTTCTGAGTTCCGTACGTGGGTGTCAAGTCTTGCTGAATGACCACTGGCATTTTTGAAATAATTTTTAGCCCAAGACAAGAATGACAGCAAGAATATCGTTGTAGTAACTATTATATCTTGGTGAATTTCGTCCCCTTTTCCACAAAAAATGAGCTTGTTCTGGTGTCAATGATCAAGGCCCAAACCATCGCTAACACCGCTTTGTGTCTTCAAATGACTTCCTGGGTGTCAATTTGACCAATTCCGGACCAAAATTTATCATTTTGTACGATGAATTTTTGCTGGGTACCAAATTTATTTTTGTTTCTGAACACGAGGTTTGGTAGCGTGCGTTTGCAGAAACGATAGAGAAGGATTTCATCTTTTTCACAACGTTTGTCTAGTTTTCGTAGATAACAGCTGTTTCTTTTGATACTTGTAATGAGTGGTTTCAAGTTTCTGTCAAAAATTGTGAAGATGGTGCAAGTGGATACACTCCCCTCCTCTGTCAGATTTCTGAGGGATATCTTTGGGTTTCTTCTAAGCTTTCTTTGGTGGATTTGACCAATTTCGAGGATCAGGCAGTTCGAAAACAACTTTGTCTGAATTCTTTCATTACTTGCCCATCCTCTTTTAACTACTTTAACTCTCTGCAAACTAGCAGAGCTTTAACTAGCTTCAACCGTCTTTTTCGGTTCTGATAATATATGTTACCATTTTTGTTTCTTATGCAATTCTAAAATAACTATTCTCCAGACGAAATTTTTTGATAAAAATTTGAATAAATTTTAATAAAAATACATAAGTATACATAAAAATTGTGAATTAAATGGTATGTTATAAGTGTACATAATTGATTTCACATTTAAGAGTAGAGATAACTAATAAACCTCCTACAGCCGGAACAAAAGAGAACCTTTCGTCCTTAAAAATCATTGCGCTTCTTTCCACAGGCTGACCACTAACCACGGTTCAAGTTTTGCTCGCTCAAGTTTTTTACGCTCAGCCTCTAAACGTTCCACCTCTTTGATTTCCAGTTTTGCTCCTTCAAAAACTCAACCTCAAGACTTGGAAAAGATTGACAATGACAATGGAGTCAACATTATACAGTGTGCACAAATACCAAGTCCATAAAACACACCAAACACAAAGTTCTTCATCACCGGTGTTTGTCCGTCTTTTCCTATTGACTTTATAAATATGCATACACATGCACAAATCCTATGAAAAACCCAAAAAACTTGCAACTTAGAAGACTGTGCGCATTTGTATCTTTGTCAAACCAGCGGTAACAATGTAGTCAAAAATCGGTTAGCTAATATCTTATATATTTATGGTCACTGTTTGCCATCCTTGACAATAACTGTTTAAAATTGCTTTAATTAGGCTTTTGCTGTCATCTGTTTCATTCCACTAAATTCTGGAACGTAAGTTTTAGTGGTTTGATGATCTCTGCCAAGTTTGATGATCTCTATTGCAAATACAAATCTGCTTAACGTCTTCTAGCCCCTAAACTAGCGGTGCTCAATCTACGGATCGTGACATCCTACGAGATTGTTAAAGGGTTTCGAAGGGTCACATAGATTTCGGGAGAATATAATTTCTTTATGTATGTGAATTAGCCAGTTTGGTTTCAACAGTTAGGAGAGTGGTAACACTGATCACACATGCCTCGTCTGCCACTCACTCTGCGAGTACTGTTCTTGGCAAAGGCATGGCTGGAGTGTTCGCTTTTTCTCCATGACTCGTAAGGAGGTTCACATTTTATTACCAATCAAAATGGGAGAGAAATCAATTTTAATTTATGACAACTATATACACTCTCTTCCAGCCTCAGTGGCTGAAACAGCCAGTTATTACACCACTTAACACGAGCAAACGTAATTTTTTTCAAATATTTTAGAAGTAACTGGATTTGTTGACTAAACTGCTCAAAAATATCTGAGCCTATATTTTCTGTTTTAAGTAGCTATTCAAACGTAAACAGTGTAAATCGGAAATGACAAAAATTAATTGACTATTCTGAGAAAATAATGTAAAGCTTTATGTTTTTTAATATAAAGACTTTTACCCCTCTGTTTTGTTCCTTCTGGTCTTCCTTTCCTGCTTGCTGAGTTCTTGTTTTATCTTTGCTTCTGGGCGAATCTGAAACGAGATTTTTTGAATTCACCACTGCTCATTTTTTCACTATGTGTTTAAAAAAGCATCCGTTCAATCAAGCCTTTTAAAAATGGGTTTCACAAGTATCCTCCAGAAGTCTGTGGTCAAGTCACAATCTGACGTTTGCCTCAGGATTGTGAGTAATGAGAGTAAGAAGCCAAATAAATTGATGGTCTAATTTGAGTCTGGCCACAGTCATACTGTGGACGAAATCTTGAAATTGTTTCACTGAACAGAAGCTTATCTGAATGGCAGTTAGATCGATTTTACAACGTTTTTCGCTAGTCAGAATAGAGCAGCGTTAGAGGCTCCATACTAGATTGCTGTAAATATCATGCAGACCAAGAAGCCTAACACCTTGTAAAAATTTGATTAAGCCTCAACTTGAGGTAGCAAAAAAAATAGTTCTGGTCGAACAAGAGTCAAGTAAGTTGAGGGTAATTTTCCTTTCGAATAATACAGTCAAAATCGTCAAAATCAAATCGTCGGATCTTAAACCTGAGTGAACATATTCTGCTGCAGTAGTGGCTGTTGTGAGTAGTCCAGTGTATTCATTGCATCTGCGCGAGTCAGCAGTTGTTACTTTATGTTTCCACCTTCTGGTTTAAGCCTGTTACCTTAACAGGGAAGTTATGGAAAAGTATTTGTTGTCTGAAGTATTGGCCGCCACTACTTGCGAAGAGGATATTTTTAAAGTACTAGAAGCGTTTCTCCTTAAACATGAGTTAGTCTGGGACGCAAATGAGTTATGATGATACTCTTCTATTACCGACTGCAAACCAGGCTTCACTCCATTTTTATTTACTTACTGTATGATTCATTGGGATGCTTTAGCAATAAAGATCCTCCTACTTGGACTTCATGAAATGTCACCGGCGTTGTACTCGTAAATATTGAGGACTATATCTCAGAGACAGCAGCGACTTTTAAATTGCTTTGCAAAGAAATGGAGACCGACTACTCTTTTCTCCTATTTCACACAGAGGTACGTTGGCTTTGACTTAACAAGACTCTAAACTACATCCTACAACTTCGAAAGTAAATAATAATGCTCTTGAAATGAGGTCACACGGTGAACGAGAATCATCTTCATGAAAAAATGCAGAATGATTGTTTTGTGTGTAGCGACGGTTGCCTTGTTAGCAGATTTCTTCTCTGAAATGAATTTCATGAATTTTTCCCGCGAATGAAGTATAAAATTCCATGCATGAGTGACAAAGTGGCAGCATTCAAGTGTTCGATCCAACTTCACCAAAATAACTATAGGATGACGAAACAACTTTTTTCATATGACGACTTGCTTATATTCCATGCTAGGTGCTGAAATCAGTTTTTTCTAGGAGATCTCAGCTTATTTTTTGGCTGTAAATGACACTATTAAAAGTTTCTTTTCAGTACTGGACGATCACTGTATTGATGCGTAGGCTTTTCGGTCACTGACAGTGCCATCAGTGATACTGATGTTCATGCTAAGGTAGAATTTTTTCCAATTCGTGAAGATTGCTTGCTGAAAGTGAAAAATACTGAATAACAGTTCACAACGTTGTTGTAGTCGTTCCTCAGGTCCCGTGAGCTCAGGTAGCCAAAACTCACCACGTTTTGGAGAGAAGCACAAAACGACAGTCCCATGCTAGCGAGACGTACATCCTACAACTTCGTACACTGACCGAGCTGAACAAGTGTCTTGGTTGGATTCTTAGCGATGGTAACACAGAGAATGAAGGTATGTAGAACCCATACATGTGATCATTGCTAAGATCAGCTACCATCTATCGAGCACTCCTCGTTTTGATAGACTTATAACTGCAAACAATTTCAACCGTTTCTATGAGTCAATGAGAAGCTGGTTTTGTATGATGTTCAGTACGGTTGGGGGAATTTAAAACCTATCACTTGTACAGGCCTCGTGGAATTTTTTAGGGTTCCTATACAGTACTGTGACATTTTCAATTAACGATAGCTTTCCTATGATATTCTTCACCATTTCTCCACAAGGTTCACCATTCTAAAATTTATCATATGGAGTCTCGAGACTCCCTATAACGAAGAGATTCCAGAAAGCAGTAATTATAAGACGCAAAATTTAATCACTGCTTTTGATATTCGTTTATTTCTTTTTGTCAGTTAAACCGCACACTCATCCTATAATGGAATTTTGTTGGCTGTTTCCATAACTGGTATAATAAACTGGCACGCTGAACTAAAATATGGATCACAAAGATGGCCTCTGTTCGTTTATTTTGTGCAGAAAATGTTAGATTCAAGTTGTTTTCGCATTACAATGTTGTTATGCATTCCTCAAAAAATTAGGTTGTCCGTGCCGAATGTGTAGAAAAATATTCCCAATTTATCATTGAAAGTAAGTAACAATGTGCAGTCAGCAAAATAAAATCAAAAATTGCAAATGCATTTTTTTATTATGTACTGCAGTCAATAAATCTGTTCGCTAAATAATAAGGCCTTTTACAGCGACGACACTTGTTTCTTGTACACCCTGAAAAAATTTCAGAACTCTAATTCATTCTTCATTTTGAAAGAATAGGCATGAAAATATCCCCAATGCACACTGATGCACAACAGTGAGACGCAAACTTGAGTTAAAATGTTCGGAGTAACAACAACTGCAGAAAAACTGTCTAAAGTCTTTTCGTGTAATTATTTACCTACATCCAAAATTTCCAACTACTTTACAGGAATTATGTATATTGTACATCATATTACCAATGTGTTCGTGGGAACGTCATATGTGTGAAAATATCTTTGTTAGAATTACAAAGTTCGATAATTTTGCTGCTTCAAGCCTTTTAATTAAGTCCATCTGGAAATATTACGCTTTGTAGGGAGCAGATGCAATCAGTTCTTGATTATCAGTTAGCATAAAATTTAGCCATAAATAAACTACTGCAGGCCTGCCGATATTTTTCAATAACCTAACAGCTAAAAACGCTGCTAATATCGATCTGAACTGCCAGTTACTTTTAAAATGATTAATACCAAGGTTATCGATCATTATTGATGTCCTCGAGCTGAAATACATGTACTGGGATGAGGCATGCCTATTCATTAATCACATTACGTGATTTCATAAAAAATACATCTATCATTAAATAGAGACGGTAAATGCATCTTCCAATTCCACACAGGAATATAAATAATTCCTGATTTTTAATTTTGGCAAAAATTTCAGATGACTCAACCGCTGTGTCAGAACTAATTCATTTTATTTATCAAAAATTTAATAATTTCAGTTTCTTCATCCTGCATCCACCATGTTCAGTGAAGGATACTAAAACGACTATATGAAAACAGTGAATGTTTTCTAAAGACTAGTATTATTCTTGAATGCAGTGTGATTTCGTTAAGAATAACCTAGCAGTGCAGGATGCTGATGAATTTCTACTGTGAGAGTTGTATTCTTATTATTCCTCGTAACATCTCAAATCTAATCTAGCTATGGATGCCTTTGAAAGTTTCAGGACGTGCTAGCTTTTATTTCTTCTTCTTTAATTCAAACAAGATAATTTAGAAACTCAAACGGGAATCACGCCAGGTTTCAAAGCGGTATACATAGAGCGCTATTCGAGTAATCCATCTCCTGTTGCTTTAGCATGCAATTAACGTAGCGAATTTTTATACCAACACTGAGCAACTACTCAACTACACGGCAAAAATAAATAACTTTTGCCATAGAGTTTTGAGCGAGTTTATGGCGCGCTTCCTCGCAACTCCTTTAGATGCTCCCAACCGACGCAATCCTGACCCACAATCCGTGTTTTGAGGCGCATTTTTGCTCCTGGTATTCATTTTAGTTAAGGCTTTTGGCAAGCGAACTTGAGCCGGACCGACTCGGGTTCTCCCGGGCGCGGCCCTCCTGAACACACCCCGTTGTCCGATGCTCTTGAGCTGCAGAGGCTGCGAAACTAAACAGTGAGGAAAATAGGAACAGCGATAGTAACTTTTCCGAGAAGAAGAGCAAAGACAAATCGAGGTCTGTGTGTGTTGATGAGTGCTGTAAAAGAGCGTATAAAAGGATTTACTAAAATTAAGCATTGAGTCTGCACAAATGGAACTTTGAAATGGGATTAGAAATATTCTGTGTCGGAAGAACAAAATGTCCTCGAGAAGTGTGAATAATTCTTCAATTTAGGAAGTAAAAGAGCCCCAGGGAAATATTCCAATTGGCTATTAAGAGATGTGTTCTCTGTTTCGAAGCCAATGAGCTTTTTCAACATATGCATTGTCGTGGTATAAAATATTCATGCCATCGGTAACTATTTATTTCCTCAATGACTTTTTAAGAAATATGTTTGTACATGCAGTATTTGTTAAAAGTATTTGGACAATACCTTTTCTACTTCTATCGCATGTACATTGTACACAAGTACATAAAAACTAAGTAATATCAATTATGAAACCTATGAACTATATTCAATAAATGTTAGTCCATATATTAGTTCATAAATAGATTCTAACGTCATAACAAATAAATTGTAGATACATTTAAAAGGATTGCAAAACGGTTACCTTCTAATTATTAAATATTGTTGCTATTTATTTGTTTTGTAGCTACACATTTATGTACTAACATTTATTAAGTATAGTTTATAGGTTTCATAATTGATATTACTAATGTAAAATGCACATACGATAGAAGCAAAAAAGGTTTTGGCTTAATACTTTTGACCGGTACTGTACATTTAATTGTTTGTGTAAAATGTTTCAATTGGTATAAAATTTTGATTTTCAGTTTAAGACGAAAGAAGGAGTATTAATTAATGCAGTAGTTTTGATATCATTGCCAATACTGAGTTATCATATTATATTGTGTCCAGAATCAATTTACTTGGCAACAGAGGCTCAAATTATTCTAGTCCCCAGGATTACTTCATACAGCGTGATGCTTAAAAATTGACATCAGACAGTCGTTATTTGGACGTGACATGATTGAATAAAGTAAACACATTCATTCGAAAGGTCTTATGGGCAGTAGGGACATACGTGTGTAGTACCGAACCTTTAGTTGGAATACATCTATTAGCGTCAAGGGAAAAACTCTCACTGGCTTGCAAGAAACTTGAAAAATCTCAATTATCTCTATAGACAAGAAATATCTTATTTTCATGACGTCCTGGGAAAAGTTTCAAGTTAATTAACTTACAAATACTGATATTATGTGTCATCATTTTCGTAATATGTCATGAATTACTAGTTTAATTAAGGTTGAATTCTTAGAATCGCACCGGTTTAAACTGTTATGGTCTCCAACCACGTTCGAAATTTTTTATAAATTGTCAGTTTTAACAGCTGAATAAAATACTTTTGAGGATAATTCATAAAAAGTATTTCAAAAAGACCACCAATTGAAACACAGTGAACATTTAAAAAATTGATTCATCATAGATTGATTTTGAAGGGAAACTGTAACAACGGTAGATCTAACCGAGTTTGTGATGTGTATGAGATGCTAACTGTTGACGCATTGAAACATTTGTATTTTAATATACAGTGATTGCGTCTGAATTGCACCAAATCATGGGAGCAAATGGCAACTGTTTGTGTGCTTTTATCCTACGTTGAGTGGTTTCATGCTTTTAAGTATAATATTTAATTGCTTGTAATTGTACCACAATTCTACAGTACAACGGTACGGAACTTCAATTTACCCTCATTAAAGCTTTAATACGCTCACTGCACATTTTTATGCCTCATACCAAAATATTAAACAATTATTTTTAATTGTTTACAAGTGATCAGATTGACTATCAGTTAAATTCTAACATAAAATCACATTACGGTCTCCAGCAAAATATAATTTGAATTTGTAAAATTTCAAAGCACAATCATGTTTATGTGAAAGGTGCGGAACTAAAGAATTAAAAGAATTATTAAAACGTGCTTTAGAGTTAAGGAAATAGAAAACTTTAACAAAACGTCACAGCACGCTCGCATTAAAGGACATGTACGCTTCTATCCATTATTGTGCGTCAGTAGCAGTATTAGGAGACGCCTCCAGAGCTCTTCCTTCCTGATGCAAGTTATCACAACTAAAGCCACAAGTGAAATGTACGGAGTAATTTTATGAACATAAGGATTCATTTCATTTATAAATCGTATTTCGAAAGGAAAACTAACTTCTTAGAATAAATAGGGCTACAAATTTATTTTTAAAACTTGAATAATAACGCATGTTTTGCAATATATCAAAATGAGTTACTAAGTAAAATTAATGTAGAGATGAATTACAATTCAACTTTTTCCCGAAAATCTCAGAAGAAAATATAAAAAATCAAAATGATGTTCAATTAATTTTGGGAAAAATACTGAAATACACAAAAATCTAATGGAACATTTCATGTGCTAAAAATGATACTGTAGAAATTTTCGCTGCCGAGAAAATACGAACAGTATATTAAAGAGAATGAACTCTTTAGTAATCAATTCATCTAGCTAATGTTAGGCTCACAGTGTCTTCAATAATAATTCGTTAGAATTCATCAAGCATCCATAATTGCGAATATCTCTTTGTGACCTGAGGAATCGGAATAACTTGGATATCAAGTACCCAAGAATGAGCCATACTTCTCGTTCCTATTGCCTCATTCTATTATATTCTATTATTCTTGGTCTTATGAGTAATACTAATACAATGATGGAATCAACGAGAGTTGAGTATGATAGGACAGCTGCACCTATCTCTCTTGTAAGGCTCGACTCAAATCTGCCCAATAAATTAATTCGTTCGTTGATGTCTCATGAAGGAAAAAACTAGCGCTTAACCACATGCGTTTCACTAAGATGCACAGTAAAGATATTTAAACATGACTACACTCGCATGCATGAAGGCCAGTACCAATACCACGAACAAGCGTTCATCTAATTTAAATTTTGTTTTGTGATATTCCTGTCTAAAAAAATCGTTCGAACCATAGAAAAGTTGGTTAAGAGTAATATGCCATTCAAACTTGTTTCAATGCAAAATAGAGTAAAATCTATTAGCTGGTCCACAGCAAGAAATGAATAATGATATATCAAAAATACTTTTCATTCCATTTGTGTATATATGTACATATACATGTATATATATATATATATATATATATATATATATATATATATATATATATATATATATACAGTGTGTTCCAGAAGGAACTGACCCTTTTGATTTGCTAATATACCAAAAACTATTACCGCTAGGATATTGAAACTTGTTTTATTCGAAAGAAAACCTTTTTATGGCACAATAGGATACTTGGTATCCTATTTACGAACCAGCTTGACATTTGATTTTTGCTTCATTGCAAACCCTTAATTTTCATCATGTCTGCAAACAGCAAAGAACAAAGAATAAGAATTTTGCAAATCTACACACGGATAATGTCAACAACAGAAGTGCAACGTGATTACAGAAATTATTTCAGAACAACAACCAGTCCTTCGAAGAACAAAATTAAATCGGTGTATCGAAAATTTACGGACACTGGAAATGTTAATGATAAACAACGATCTGGAAGATTAAAATCAACTCGAACTGAAGCTGTAATCGAGCGAGTTTCTGCAAGTGTTACAGATAATTCTAAAGCCTCCATCAGAAAACGTTCAACTCAATTATCCATTTCCTGATCGACATTACACCGCATTCTTAAAAAAAACTTGAAGTTATATCCTTACAAAATTAAATTAACCCAACAGTTATTGACTAATGATTATCACAGTCGTGTTAATTATTCCGAATCTTCCAGATCGTTGTTTATCATTAACATTTCCAGTGTCCGTGAATGTTCGATACATTGATTTAATTGTGTTCTTCGAAGGACTGGTTGTTGTTCTGAAATAATTTCTGTAATCACGTTGCACTTCTGTTGTTGAGATTGTCCGTGTGTAGATTTGCAAAATTCTTATTCGTTGTTCTTTGCTGTATGGAGACATGAGGAAAATTAAGGGTTTGCAATGAAGCAAAAATCAAATGTCAAGCTGGTTCGTAAATAGGATACCAAGTATCCTATTGTGTCATAAAAAGGTTTTTCTTTCGAATAAAACAAGTTTCAATATCCTAGCGTTGATAGTTTTCGGTTTATTAGCAAATCAAAAGGGTCAGTTACTTCTGTGACACCCTGTATATATATATATAAAGATGTTCCGGACAAACATTGTTAACCATTGGCAGTGAAATATTAAGTAACTTTGAAACTGGTGACGACAATCGACAGCGCCGAAAAAAATTACGAATGATTTTTGTTTTCGATTATGTTGCATTAAATTTTCAAGAAACAAACTATAGGTGCGCGTGTCGGAAAATCTTCTAGAGTTATTTTTCAGCACAATTGGATGTAAGCGAGGGAACATGATCAGTTATTATGTAACATGTTTGTGTTTTACAAACATTAATCTAGATGAAAAATAAAATAAAATAATTTACCGATATGAAGGTTTACATCTAAAAGTTTACATATTATTAATGACTGCTATAGGGCTGTTCAGGTAAATGAGACGTGATATTAGCCATGTTAATAGGTTCAGCTTGATTTATTCTTCAGTATAGTTTGCACATTCAATTTAAAAGAGGACGAATAGATTAATTGCCTGTTCAATTCAAAAGTTAAAAACTGTTTAAGAGATTCAATATCATGGCACTATCTAAATACAAAACAAAAAACTAGCGTCTGACCTGAAGTCGCTAAAGTCAATCACAGAAGAACATAGCTAAACCAAATCTAATGCATGAGTATGTAAATCTACGTAAGATGTAAAGTAAAACTGATATAACTTTTTATCAATATTATCTTAAACATTTCTTTACTTCGAACAACTTCTAAAGTACGTATTGGAACATTAAATAAATACAATAGATAATATAGTACTTAATTTTCACCTAATTCAATCTGATAACTATTATGCCGTTCTGAGAGCCCCGCGTCCGAGTGATGACTCACCTTGCTGCACGGGCAGTGTTTGACTAGCAGCTGCGTCTGACGACGACAGCCTCTGATCAAAAAAGAATCATTCGTGAAAAAAAATTGAGTACCATCGAAAGACGGACTAAACTGGACGTTGAACTAGATTGCACTTCGTATTCGAAGCATGTTCGTACACTTGCTTACTTTACTCACCAAAATTTAACGCCTTTCAAAGCGTTTGACATTAAATAGAAATATAAGGAGAGAATTGTATTTATCGTTATGGACTTCAGTTTGGGTATATATGCTACAAGCCCTAGTTTTATTGATCACCGTTCGATGTATTGCGATTGACAGAATTTCTGAAATATTAAATAATCGCTAGCACTGTAACTAATGGGTTTAAATTTTTGGACTTTCTATTAGCGTAAATAAGCTTATTCAAAACAAAACATGAAAATGGTTCAATGACCTTATATTACGTTCTGGGACCCCAGTCAGGGATCCATTCACAGGATGATAAAATGTTTACTGATTACGATATATAGAGAACACTAGCCTCAATCAGCTTAAGATTTGTTAAATATTCTTTGCGAATTTGTAGCATCTTACCGCCGATTCTACTGTCTGATATACATCTAGTGGCAAGCTTTTGTGCATGAGCCTTTTTTCTGTCTAAAAATTTAACTGCTAAATTTTTACCCATAAAATTTGGCTTACATGTTTATAACACTGACATGCACACATGAGCAACTTTCACTCGGTTCTGCGCAGTAGTAAACAAACTAGAACACCGCCATTGTTTTGGAGCCTTGACATGTTCCTGTGCCTTGCAAATCTTCAGTTAAAATGAGCAGCATGAAGTGCCTTTATGACAGATAAATAACGAAGATTGTGTATCAGTTAATTGGTGTTGAATTTGTAAGAGATAAAGCTACTTGTTTGGGCAGTGAATCCGTACAGTGAAAAAATATCTCAGCAATCCTGTAGCCACGGTCGAACGTAAGGAGAAGGGAAAATATAAGGTTCTGGCTATGCGTGATTCCTCCAGAGTGAAACGGGAAACAAGCAGGAACCCTCACTCAACATCAAGAATATCTGAGAATGTTGGATTAAGCCATGTCTCGAAAAATATTCGATTTCGAGTGCAGAAAAGTTTGTCAGAACACGTTTTGCCCGACATAAGATCCCTTCTGAAACAGAAACATAGAGATTCCCGTTTTGAGTGGGCAACAGCTTACCTGAAATCGAATTTTGAACACGTTTTCTTCACTCATGAGATGCGTGCTACCCTCGACGGACCTGAAAGGTGGAGCAAAGTTTGAGTTCCAGAGGAGCTTCCCGCCCTCATCACCTTCGTCGTCAACATGGAGATGTTATGGTATGGGAAAGAAGTGTTGAAAAAAAATTAGTGGGTTCTTTAGGAATCCCTGAAGATTTAAAACTGACTGTAGCTACCCATATCTACTTCTCCAAGAAGATGGTTGTTCCGTGGTTCCGGAAGAGGTCTCGTGCCAACAGAAAGAAGCTTGTTTTCATGCATGACAATGCCCTGTAACATGCTGCAAAGACTACAGTAGAAAATTTGAGGAATTGGGTTCAAAGATGACCAACTGATAAAATAGCTACTATGATTCTCAGAGTTTAAACCTATTGAAAACCTGTCGTAACTTCTTAATCAACGTGTTTACCAGTCGCGATGTCAATTTTCCACCAGAGATGAGCTCTGCTATGAACTTGAAACTTGTGCTGAAGGTATTACTGCAACTGAAATTGAAAATTTAAAAAAATCCATGGACAGACGTCTGCTAACAGTTGTTGAGGCACGATGAGGCTATACTAATCATTATTGTATGTTTACCGTCAATTGTATTAAAAAATGTTGGGTTTGAAAGGTTTGTAATGTTCATACCATGTTTAGTATCCTTAGTAAATCTTAAAATGTAAAAAATCATATATTTTAAAGAATTTTCATGTCGGTGAACAAAATTGTGGCACAGTTAAAATTCAACCAAGTTGAATGAATTTAAAGTCTTCTTTAGTATTGGACTGATCGATTTACAACGTTAGCATAACAGTTATAACCTTACATGAAGGCAAATTAAAAAATTTAGTAATGTTGATAATTTTTTGTTGCAATGGTTAAGAAAAAATTATCTTGCACTAAATCTTGGCACAGGGTGTAATTTCCAGCTTGGTTTTCATCCTGCTTTACGATGGCAAAATAATTAAATTTTCACATTCTATGAGTAAATTGGCGTAGGACGAATCCTGGTGAGCCATAGGTGTGTGGTTTTTTTTTGACACGGCATTTTTGTACTCGCTCGAGCGCTGCAACACATGGTACATAGGTGATTCAGTCCGTATAAGCATTTAACTCCTCCCTTGACGAATTTCTCACAATTTGCTATATATGTTATGTTAGAGGAAACTCTAACAACTACTGAATGCTTGTTAGTACTAGGACAAAGAAAGTAAAAATACAGCATCTATCTGTTAAGGAATGCTTTAAAATAGAATTGAATAGAATAGAATAAGGCAATAGAAACGAGCCGTTTGGCAATTCTTGGGCTGCTATCCAAGTCTCATGCTGTCTGGAGTAAAGGCATAGACGTATTGGCTCACGGAAGCCAATTCAGTCACGTACACGCACTTCACTCATGTACAGGGATTTCAGTCACGTACGTGTATCACAATTATACACTGGCCCCAGGACTTAGGGACACAGAATTAGTACGTTATAATACTGAAATGATGTAATCTAATATTTTGTCGAGACGACTTTTGAATGTGTTCACTGTGCCAGCAGAAATGATGTTTTCGGGCAGCTGGTTCCAAGTTGCGGCAATTTTGGCAGAAAATAAGTTCGTAGCTTGGGATGTCAATATTAGTTTTTGGCCATCATTTCTGGTTCGCATATTACCGTCTGTTTCGAAAAGCTGTTCCAGGGTAACATCGTTAAGGTTGTTGAAGTACTTATAGGTCTCGATGAGTTGTCCTCGCAGTTTTCTTTGTTCTAGGGAAATAAAACGAGCTGTTGAAAACGTCTTTCGTAGTTGAGGTTGCGGTGTTCTAGAATCATTTTCATCGCTTTACGCTGAATTTTTTTCATTTAGTAATATTTCTGTGCAGGGTAAAAGACCAGAGTTACACTGTATATTCCAAATGTGGCCCGACTAGTGCTTTATTGAACAGTAATATCATGTTCTTTGACTAATAGTCAAAGTTTCTTGCAATGAAGCCATGAATCCTGCTTGCGTTTCTGACGCTTTTTTCCACTTGTTTGTCATGTTTGAGATTTTCAGTGAAAATGACATTTAGATCTCTTTGTTGCTGGACTGCTTCAATGGGTATGTCCTTCATCATGTGTTGTAAATACCAGTTATTTGCGTCAACATGCATTACTCAACATTTATCAATGTTGAAGCTCTTTTGCCAGGTTTCTGTCTATTGTAGAACACGGTTGAGCTCTGATTGTATAATTACTCTGTCGCTCTTGTACTTTAGTCTGCAACTATATGATAGTGTTGATTTATACCTCATTTTATGTTACGAATGCCAAATAACTGTGCGAACATATTTTTAAATCAATGCCCTACGACATTGGACAAGAATGGAGACTACTTTTTAGCAAAATTATTTTTTCCTTGCTCATGAAACAGGAGTAGAGTAGAAAAATATTTGCTGCTCAAGTACGGCTGTTTTTTCAGCCCCTGAAAATTGAAAGTTAATAATCTGTAGCTACAAGCACGATGAGTCTCATTAGTGTTTATTGTCTTAATTAAAAAGCCTAATTTATAATAAAAGTATGATAATTCACTCAAAAATGATGTTACAGTTTAATTATAATAGAACATCTCTTGCATGATGATGAGCTTCCATTTACAATGATGCTTGAACAAAATGCCCCTGTGCAAAAAATGCTGCTTGGGTGAAATTACTAAAAGGAACATATCCGGACAAACTATCAGTTTGAATAATATAAACTTTTATCAAGTCATAACGCCTCTGTCAATGTGGTAGTAATTTACGTCGATTTTGATATGTTGAACGAAAGGTTATGCAGTTTATAAGTTTTGAATACCTTTCCCACGCGTCAATTTCAAAGTAAACAATCAATGAGCACATTGCCATAGAAAATTTAATTCAAATTTCCTTAATTTTTTACCCAAGACTGCTGAAGCTCTGACAGGAATTTTGCGGCCCAGGAATGCAAGGAATGGTTGGCCAAATCGGAAATCAATAGGAAGCAGCTCATTTTTTCCGCGTTTTTATGGTAATGAAAACTTCTTTCACATTTCCCTGGATGACTTTTTACAGCTATCTGTGTAGAACAAGTGTTGCTTGTACGTACACAGAGACAACATTGCTTAAAATTTCAGCGATATTGAATGCAGGGTGTTAACAAAATATCTTCATCCCTCTTCGTATTTCACGATACAACACATGTTTTGTTTATTTGCTTATTTTAATGTTCTTAAATACATTTTCTATCACTAATTTGAAAATCACATTCGTTTCAACTTGAGAATGATAGTCATTCATTTATTTTTAATTTCATATTCGCTGGCTAGATATAGAACTTTTCTTTACAGTGCTTTCTCTGTTTTGTAAGGATCATTACACAACATTTTGTACTTTTTCATATATTGAAAGATACATAAAATGTATAATATTAGTTAGAACACGAAGAAACAATAAAGCTCGGGATTCCAAATGCCTTGATATTTCTTTTCTTCGGATTGGAAGTAATTTGACGATCAAAATTATCTGCAGTGTATTCCTTCATGTTTACTGACTAGAGATCATATATAATCTCCCTTCATTGCACTATCCCATCATTCTTGGTATCTTCTTTCCAATATTACGATATTCTGAGGAAATTTCCCACTATGGTCCTCCCTGATATCACCCAAATTTTTTGGGGGAAATCTAGGTCCGAGTCTAAAAAATGAACTTTTAACGCCATATAGGATCCAATTTTCTTGAAGTTTTCAGTAACCTTTGCTACTAGCTGTTTTTAATTAGTATGCTTGTAATTTCCTAGGCATCTGCGAACTACATCACGAAATGCACTCCCAACTTCTTTTCAACTTTTGTCACCTCTCCTTCCAGTGTCTTCAATTTCATTATTGCTTTCACTTTGGGCCCAACAAATATGCCTCTTTGATCTTAGCCTGAGATAGTTTTGGAACAAAAGACGAATTCCTTGAAAAGTGTCGCCTCCAAAATCTAAGACTTTCATAAACTGTGTGACCAATCTGAGTTTGATAAGAAGTGGGGGTAAAACGACATTGTTGGAACTTGCTAGAGGCTGTTTGAGGCACTTAATCCAGTTTCACTCGTGAGGGCCAATGTACTCTCGTGTAATGATAATCATCAGCTCTGATGTTACATAAGCAAAGGAACCACAAGTACTCTATCTATTCCTCTTGTAGGCCAAGAGGGAAAGAAAACTTATTGAAATCACCTGAAATATTCCACTTGTATTCTGTTTAATTTTTTCTGTCAAGAAGTTTTTTGACATCATTGCAATGTTATCTCTTCTCTATGGAGTTACAAAAAGCATTGAAGGATGTTTATTTCTAAAGGGGAGCAACACTTGCAACCTATTTTTGAAATATAATAGCTACACACAAGCAAAATGCATCTTAAAAGTTTTTACATCCTCTAATAGTTACCATGAAAGTAGCAAAACGTAGTGATTGATCTGAGAGACTAAGTTAGACATACATGGGAGGTGCATTTAAGTTATAACACCTCCGATGTTTTTCTCAGGACTGGAAACAGTTAGAAACACATAGTTTATTTTAAAATACGTTTGCACTCGTTGTGAAGAATGAAAGAGATGACATCACTGTATGGCACGACTTTTGTGATAGAAGCGTGAATAAAAACCGTTTTTGTCATTTAAAATGACGTTTTCAAAACATGAACAGCATGTAATAATTTGTTTTTTTCCATGTGAGCAGCGTGACATCGATTAAAATTCATTACCAGTTGAGAGAAACTTGTGGTGATGGTGTCATGAATGTATTTAATGCGTGTTCGAGGGTGCGATTATCCAAAGAAGTCGGAACGTCCGCCTCGTACCAGCCGGTTTGATGACATGATCGATCAAGTGGAAAAAGTTGTTTTGGAGGTTGTATAAGTTGAATGAATTTCGTGCATTTTGTAGCAGGACCTTAAAACAATACCAAATGTACAATAACATTGAAAGACGACATAGGCTTTAACAGTCGATGTTACTGAAAAAATCATTGTCCTTTTGGAATCATCAGAAAGATTTAATTAATAAATACTAAAAATACAGATAAACATGTAGCAAAAGAGAGAAAAAATTGTTTTTTAAATTGTTACGTAGTGTAATTATTGTTTATGTATTTTTTTATTAATGTCATATTTGGCTTTGTCAAAATACACGTAGAATGGTTGATAATAAAGTAAATAAATTAATTAAAGTCCACTATTTTTCAAAAACATCTTTTAACCCATTTAACTATGGCT
>VCRD01002490.1:6743-33885 GCA_006783055.1 Trinorchestia longiramus | reverse complement strand
TCAAAGAATTTAATAATAAGTCGTTCAACATGCATTCGTACTTATCTTTGAATTCCAGTTAACTATAAACATACAAGGAAGAAAATACGTCAAAATTTCTCCATTTGCTGCTAAGAATCGGTGAAACAGATCTTTGAAGGTAATTTCTAATTGAGTAATATGTGCTATTATAAATTATGTTACAAAGTAATGATCATACATATGTGTAATGGCCACTTCTGGACTTGACATTATTGAAATGTAATTACATACATTCAGACCTCAAAAATGACCGCTTTAAATAGAGAAGACATCCAGAACCGAATTTGCACAGCGCTATATTTTATCCGTTAAATTGTAAATATTTCAACGGACCAAGTGACTTGAATCATCTTGATTAGTTTTGCTAAATTTAGATCTCTGATACGACTCATTAAAAATTGATGCCGCACAAATTTTCCTCATCCATTATTTTCAACGCTATTGATTACGTATCTGAAAATATTTTCTATCCGATAAATATTATTTTCTTCCAAATGCAATACCACGGCTGCCTCAAAATATTTGTCCTGCGCGAAACAATTCGCCCTAATGGTTACTTTCGACATGACCAAAGTGCAGGGCTTGATGTTCAGAAATTTTGAAGTTTCTTTACTTTCAGAAAAGCGCGAGAGGCTAAAGTAAGAGTTCGGACGCATCACGTCCGTCTGTAAGTATACTCGAACATACGTGAGTTCCTTCTACGACCGCTGGCAAAAATTTCAAAATCATTTTTTTCGGACTCAGAAAAGTGCGCAATGAGTTGTGCTTCGGTGGAGAACTCTCGGAGTGTTTCAGAGAGAGTGCATAATGCTTGAAAAATTACACGAGTATGGGAGAAGTAAAGGGGAAGGGATGTTTTGTGGGAGGCTTGCTAGAAAATAGTAGAGGTGAAAAACTTGTTTGTTCAGCTTTGATATTTTCACAAAAATTATGCATCGATTTTTAAGCTAAGAAACAACTCTGCATGTGTTTTTACTTGTTTGTCTCAGATGAAGAGATAATAAAATACAATGAACGTTGATCCAATTTGAAACAAACTCATCAGCGCTTTGCAATGAGCATAATCATTTCTTTGTTCAAAAATATGACTTAACATCAACGGTTGGCAGTTTATTCATTTCTAACTGTACTAATGACTTTTTTAAACTTTTTTGTTCACTGGATGTTGAATATTTTATCTAGTGTGAAGACTCATAATGCAATGTGTGAGTAAGTCCTGTGTGTGCCTTTTATATCGTTTTCACGTCCACCACTAGATCTTTCATGTTGTTTTACTCAATTATAGTGTTCCCTCACTTATTGCGAGTGTTACGTTCCAGGACCAACCGCAATAAGTGAAAATCCGCGATGTAGGCGCGTTATAGTCATTTTAATATCACGCACAAAATAACAACACATTATTTTATAAATATGATAGCTCGATGCTAACGTGAAATGAAAGAGCGGTGAGGGGAAACTCCACTCGAATGGAAGAAAACAAGGTGTGACGGTTACTGAGCCAATCAGCAAATGGGATGCAGAGCAGCGTTATCTGACTGGTCACTTACCATCAATCAACCAATCGTGTTTTGTTTACAATCTCACGTCGGCAAGTAGCGTCTCAAGCGGCCGCTGCACAAATCCTACTGTTCTTTTTGGTCTATTCACTCGCTGAGTAAACACACTATTTACTGTTAATCGTAATTTTGTATGGTGTATAATATCGTTTAAGTGATAGAATTAATATTTTTAATATATTTTATACATTTTATGGTTTTTAACGCAAAATTCATCATATATATGTATATATATATATATGATGAATATATATATATATATATATATATATATACATATATATATATATATATATATATATATATATATATATATATATATATATATATATATATATACATATATATATATATATATATTTATATATATATTTGCAATAAACAAAATGAGAAGTAGCGAGAGAACACTGTTTTTTGTTGTCGCTTATGTGGAGATTTATATCCGTTCTCTTGTAAGTTGAGATAATTAGAAAATTAAAGGTGCTTAGAAGAAATAGAAATGGATGGATTAGAAAAGTTTAAACACACTGAAATTTATTGTATAGCTTCTAAGTTTTTTCCTTATATCACCAAAAAAAGTAATCTTAACGAGTGTAGGCTGATCCATTCCTACCCCAGATCTATTTAATTTTGAATAATCAACTAATCAGCCAATGCATTTGCTAGTCAATGTGAGTTAGTGTTTATAACGTTCAACCTAATGTGTCTATTTCGCTGGTTTATATATGGACTGAGAAAAAAGTTTAACTACTCCCGCTCTTTGAGATGATTGACTCATTATTCTGTGTTCGGAATAGAGATGAATAGAAAAAATTTCATTTATTATTGACCATAGTAGAATAGAATAGAATGAGGCTATAGGAACGAGCCATCTGGCCCATTCTTGGGTCGAATAATTACTTCGATAATTATTCGGTTGTTTACCCAAGTCCCATGCCGTATTTCTAGCCGCGTCAACCATGTCGGCAGAGGGATTCAAACCCGGGTTTTTCCGCTCGCAAGTAGATCCGCTCACCAGTCGACCAAGCTGGTGGTAGGAAAGTAGTAGTCAAAGGAAATGAATATTTTTAGAGACAGCGATTGCTTAGCTTTGGAATTTTGCAATGACGACCCCCCAGGCTGAGACCCTACTCGTCCAATGTTGTCTTCCAATTACAGGTTTAAGTCAAAGACTGTAAAGTCCGCTCATGACGCTCATTGCCCTAGAAATTCGTTTGTGACACCACAGTGTACAATAATTGTGTACGACTAAAGACTTCTAAAAAATTGATTCATATAATGTACCGTTAACAATAAATTATTACGAACAAAGAAAAAACAGTTATGTACGTTGTTCATAATAAAGATTGAGTTCACGAACGTCACAAAACAGAAAAAAAAATTTTGAGTCACGTTTCATGCAAAGGTTTAAGTCTACCAACAGCTGACTGTGCTTAACCCTGATGCGATGATAAAAATTATTCAATGGCTTCTGTCAAACGAATGATGTTTAATTTCAGGTTTGCATTATTTCTGCAAACAAATTGAAGGTTCGTCCCTGGGATGGAGTCAACGAACTGAAACTATCAGTCTATAAACGGCCATGGATTGAGAACGCCATCTGATTTCTCTCCAACTGTTATTTTTATTACATTGCCAACATTTTCAGGGATTGAATCATTTTCATTCTTCATCAAATTTTCCAACATTTTTGAACACATGATTTATAGTGTAGCTGCCTACCAATGTGGCCACAGGGAAACTGATGAAGGTGGTATGGAACTTCACTTTCCGGAGTTTGACATGTTGCAACCTACATCAACTGCAACTCGTAATACTGTAGATTGATTGTGCGCTGCTGCAGTGAGTTCGCTTGCTTGGTGCCCACTCGATCAACCGTCATAATATGTTCATACTCGTACTGATCGCCTTGAGTGCCTCGTTTTTTGTGTTTTACTGTTAAAAACAACAATATTTCAAAATATCAGTAGCGACTAATAATGACCACGAAAAGTACATAGTGCAGCTATCAA
Organism: Trinorchestia longiramus; assembly: GCA_006783055.1. Taxonomy (NCBI): domain Eukaryota; kingdom Metazoa; phylum Arthropoda; class Malacostraca; order Amphipoda; family Talitridae; genus Trinorchestia; species Trinorchestia longiramus. The sequence goes on along the minus strand of VCRD01002490.1, from coordinate 30,296 downwards.
ATTCGTTAGTTCTTGCAGAAACTCGTACAAATACCTTTATGGAACAAGTAGAGGTGCTAATAGCAGTCGCTAATTCAAATTGAGAGAGTACAGATTAAAGTTTTAATGCGTTGACACAAATATTAATGCTGATGGAACATCAGCAGATGCATGTATTAGAACTCATAAATGAAAATAATCAAATTTACATGAGGTAAAGGGTTGAGGACAAGTAGTTATAATTTAATTAATTTATTAATAAACTATAGCACTCCAAGACTCTCAACCTTCTTATTCAAAATAGTGGTAAAATATGTAATCGTTTAAAAAAATGAGGCACACAATTATAAAATTTTATAACAACTTAGGATAAGTTGATATAAGCCTTTTTTAGATACAAGCCATGGTCACATTCACTCCAAACAAGCGCCATAATCTAATCGTCAAAGAAAATGGGCGTGAAGTCTTTCTCTTAAAAACGGATTAGGCAAGTTCAAAAAGAAGTTTTTGATCTCGTCTATTTTAGACATGTTGAGTGTTTCAGCACAACAAAGCAAAAAAACACATTATTGGTATTAGAGAACAGAAAACGTGGTGTAAGTGAAGGTTTTTCAATTTGAGAAGTGCATTGTTTATGCAATTTTTTTCAGTAGTGTGACATTTCGTGAGAACAGTATTAATTTTGGGATTTTCAACACAAACTTGCTTCTCACACTGAAGACAAAATTGATACGGAAAATTCCTTTAGCTAGATAAAAAATTTCGACGCTTACTGAAATAGACAAATGAAAATTGAGAGTACATTTGTGTGTAGAGATCGTAGCTTGGTTAACTTTTCGACGTCTAATACCCATTAGAGATGATCATCTTTGTTTTCTCTGTAGAAGTGTTGAAACACCCAAAATGACAGTTTTAGACGCAGCTAAAATTTGTCGACGGTGTGCGAACGTTGATTATTACAGTCTCATTTTGCTGATCATGGTGTCAATCAAACTATTGACAACTTTTGACGACAATCCAATCGTAAAATTATACCGGTAATGCACGGTCGAGTGACCTTCCTCAGTGCAATTGAAGGTTTGCTAACATTGTTTTGAACTTTCATGTCGTAGTTCAGTCGAACGTTTACAACGAAATGCTCAAACAGATAAACAAAAATATTGCAAATAACCCTTCATTTCCTGTTATTTTACGGATGTTTTATTGTTCGTTTTCAATGAATGTAAAATTAATAAAAGTCTCAAAGGAAGGGATTCACACAATTTATAAATCAAAGTAAATCGAAGGTGTTTAAGTTGATGAAATATTAATGCAAACGAAATTATTTAACAAAAGCTAACATCATTTCATGAATTTATGAAACAATATCCTAAATATGGGACATAACACATTAGTTTTTTCATGAATAATCACCTCAACATCTACTTATAAATTAATATTTAATTAGATTCATTGTCGCGACTGTAGCTAAGATGACACAGTCATGAGGATAAAAAATGTATGAAAACTAAGTAGATTGGCTGGTAAAATAGATAGCTGAACAGTGTGTTCATCCTCTGTGCAGAAGAAGTTTAAGTTTCTTCAACAAAATGCAATGTCCTTGATACAACGAATTGTAAGTTGGTACTGGTAGACCTTACAGAATGGCGAATAAATATCTGCTGGCTCGTAAGGAGGATTGCAGACTCGTGAAGGTCTGAGTGTGCCGTCCAATTTTTCATTAAGAGAAGAATATGTAGTGTTCTGGAAGTGAAGCTGGTCAATATCGGTCGTAGGTGGTAGGCAGCGGAGCAGAATATATCCGGGGCTGGTAGTTGTGTATCATACCAGGTAATAGTACTCGTAGTACCCACATCGTTAGTCAATAAGGGATAGGAATCCGGTAGTGCACTCACAACTTTTCAGGAAAGACAATCAGAGGAAGGAAGGTGTCGTCTTGCGAACGATGTGCATGCATACTCAATCCTTTCCAAGTTTCAAATTTCAATTCAATTCAATAATTTTTACTCCAGAAAGTCCCTCGTTTTTCAGGTCGGGTTCGAAGTAGGTGGTGAAGCAAGTAAATGTCAGGGCACAAGTATGTTATTGTGGGAAAATGTGAGTGATTATGAAAAATGATTTCATTCATGTAATCTTTACATGATTTATAATTATTAACGTACTCTCCCAAGAGCTACAGGCGCTGGGTGTCTCAAAAATAAAATAAATAAAATATTATCATAGAAAAATAGCACAGAGCCAGACCCCTATTCTTAGGACAAAGGATCGTTTGTTTACGATGATGGTTTCGTCGTCTTGGCTGCCCCAACGACTGGTTTTATAAAATATATTGTCTTCAATGCTATGATGCATCGCAAGGAAAAACCGAAGTGAATAAAACGCTCATATTCCAACACCGTAAGCAATAAAGTTCAATTATTGCAAGATGAACTTCTATTCAGGCTTGACACTTCTTCCATGAGCGTGAACCTAAGATTTTCTGAGTGTTCTTGCAATCACTACCAGTAAACGGACGTCCAAAGCTGTTTCGGTGCCTCAGCTGTGACATAGAAAACGTGATGGGTTTCTTTAGCACAGCTAAGGTATCGATCTAGCTTTCGATTGTCTACTTATTGGTTATTGATTTTGCTTGTTGGTTATTCAAGCACACAGACCTCTTTGGACATACCTGCCGTCAACACAATACAGTTTTTACACGCATGATTTACCTCCAATAATTTTCAACACGAACTTTATATATTTTGCAGAGGATATCACTCAAATAAAATAATTGAAATAAACTCTGCAACGTGCAGAATAGCAGACACAATACACTATATAATAGATCAACACATTTAAAAAAAATAGAAAATGCCAACACCAGCATCTTCATGAGCATACGTACAGTAGATAGACTCTTTATTTATTAAATTCCTGACGAATGAAAATGGAATATACCGATACTTTGTTTGCACACACGTGCATAAACTAAGAATATGTAAAAGAAATGCATAAATTATAATAAATAATGAATTCATGTACAGTTATTAATAATTAGGGAATGAAGTACGCATTCGTACGGAATAAAGTTCTGATTATAGATGACACAAAATACTGTTTAGAGGTTTTTGTTAGTAGAACATTCTCGTTTGTTCCATTAATTGTGAACAGTAGTCACATTGAAATTTCAAAATACATCTAAAGCTGTCTGAAGGCGTTTTGTTTCGGTTCTGTTTAGTCTCTCCACTCGTGTCACTCGTCAGCACCGTGACCGCAGTGACGAGTGATTGATTTGAAATACTGTGCTGTTCTTAACAACTTAGTCCTTTAGAGAAATAAGTGAAAGAAGAAAGAAATACTGCGATGATTTTGACAAAGTGAGGATTCACAAATATGGTTATTGCTGGTCGTGCTGGTAGAATAGTCATTACTGTAAACAATAGTTGTACAACTACAAGCCAAACCAAAACTGAGCATTTTATAATTTTTTGCACTCCAAGTACAAATATTGCATCATATTGTAGTAAAAACAAAGCATTCATATCATATTAACATTTATACCGAACTAACATGTTAAAAAATGTCAAACACACATAAAAACCAGCTAGTACTGGTGGTATGGCATTTGTTGGCAATTAACTGCTGAGGTTAGTCATTTATAAGGTTCTTGTAAACAACTCCAGGTATTTTGAACCACTCATCTTGCACCACTCTTTAGACGTTCAGGGCCACTTTTCAGAACTTTTAGTTTTAACTGCTGTTAGAAGTTTTCAACGGCGTTAAGGTTTGGTGACTGACTTGGCCACTGCATTACCTTGACATTCGCTGAAACCAGGGTGTTGTTTTCTTGACCGTATGTTCATCTATATACTGCTGAAATGTTCATCCTTATAGCAAGTTCAGTTCTGTTCTAGACACGAACAGATTATCGTTAATAATCTTGTAATACATTGCACTATTTACTGTGTCATTAATGATATAGGGTGCGGCAACACAACTTCCTTTTTCTTCAAAGTAAAGTGCTTTGAAAAAAGGTAGTTATGTTGCTGTACCCTGAATGATGTTTATCAGTACCTGCAATGGAAAAATAGCCCCATACCATTATGATGCCTCCATCAAACTTTACAGTTTGGATGTCATTCTTAGAATCATTCACCAGCTTGGTCGACTGGTGAGCGAATCCGCTTTCGAACGGGAAGACCTGGGTTCGAATCCCGCTGCCGCCATGGTTGACACGGCTAGAATTACGGCATGGGACTTGGGTAGCCGAATAGTTATCGAAGTAATTATCCGACCCAAGAATGGGCCCGAAGGTTCGTTCCTATAGCCTCATTCTATTCTATTCTATTCTAGTCTGTTTCCTTCAAATGCGCCTAACACTATTCTAGGCAAATAATTTTCATTTCGTTGGACCATAGTACAGTGACTCAAAACTTTGAAAGGTTTCGCCAAATGATCATTGACAAATTTCAGGTAATTTTTAATATGAATAAGGTTTAAGAGAGGTGGAATCTTGGTATTTGAGAACGGAGCTCTTCATCTCGGAGGAAGTTTCTAACTGTTTTCGCGCAAGCCTTCATCCCGCCGGCTTCAAAATCTTTCTGTAGTTTAGATAGAATCATTTGAGGGTTCGTATTTACTTTGCGAAAGATATTTCTGGCCGTACGATCTGAAATTTTAAATGGGTGTTCAGAACGAGGTAGATTAACAATTTGACTGACGAGACTGGAGTACACTAACTGTGTCACCAATGCTTGAAATTAGCATTTCTAATTCAATTCAAATTTGCCAACAGCGCAAACTTTCATTATGAAGCGCGACAATATGCTTCCTGGTGAGTTATGACAACTCTTTAGACTTTAACATAGCGTAATTAAGGAATGATGTAGTGCATTTCGTATTCTGCAGCCGTCAGACCTGACCGACTTCAGATTTTTATCGAAAAATTTCTAGATCTTTCTGTTTATTGCGCATACTGTGCAAAAGAAAATGCATATGTACGCAAATACCAAACATAAACCGAGTACACTTTTTCCTTCCTCGGGTGTACTCTGAACCAAACTCTTGCTTTACGCTCTTCCTTATATGCCCCGAGCCCCTCCTCCCAGTATTCGAGGGTCCCTTGTGTCTACTGCTTTCCAATTGTGTATTCAGCGGGTGAGAAGTTTACTCTTTTCGTGGCAAAGGGTATTTTCTCAGTGCTTCTGCGGATGAACCAGAATTGGAAGAGGTCAAGAGAAGTTTTGTGGTCGGTGCGATAGACCTTGGGGTATCCCCTCACGGTCTTGTGTGAGCTTTCTTTCCCACTTTCATGCTACTTTGTAATTTTTTGTGTATTTTTGTCGGCACTGTGTTTATTGATTGTAATTTACCTGTACATTTGTTCACTTGTATAGATTCTTATGTCCTCCCTCCTGTTTTGGAGAGTGTTGCCAACTTCGTGCGTGCCGGCAGTCCAGCGCCCTCTTTTTCCCAAACCGATACACCCCTCACCTAAACCATGTTCTACTCTCGCTACCTACTTCTACCGACCCTACTACACCTCAACTACTAACACCATTAGCTCTACCCACAAAAACCACCACTCATATCACTACGGCACCACGTATATGAAAGTGATCCACCTATTGCATCCAGTTTAAAACAATAGACTACACCAAACCTACAAACAAAATAAAAAAATTCAGGTAACTTTTCTGCACCTGGATTTTCTAGGTACTCATTCGACTGACTACCACTAACGCTGATGTTAACAGACAATATGAGCTCCATCGACTGACTGACCTTTTACAAAGCAACGACAGCATTCCAATGTCTCGATCTCATCTATTATTTACATAGACCCCCTTGCTAAAAGAACTGTTTTTATGCGACAAATTTTTCTTGACATTGAAACACGATGAGCGGACGAGATTAAATAAGAAATTAAGAGTCAAATGGCTGGCTGACTCGTACAAACATCTTCAGGATAAACAATTGCACACATCTACTCGAACTAATTACAACTGATACAATAGTGGCACACCGTATGGCTAAGGACAGTTTTTATATGTTTCACACGAAGATAAACTTTATCAAACGTAAGCAAGGTTACCCTTTATATCAATGTACACCCCAATCTTGAAATTCTTCAGAATGCTCATCCCAAAAACACACATACCAATAATGCACGAAAACACTAAAATAACGCCCCCAACTGTCACTGTCCACGCAGAATACTTGCTGCCAATTGCCCAAATAGGAAAACATATAAGAAAATGAGTAATGCTGACTACATTAAACTCAGGACACATGAGAAGAAATAGCGAAACAAGCAATACAATAGACTAATCCACCACAACATACACTTACACAAACGAATCAAACACACATTGAACTCATAAAACTTATTTTAGAAGCACACATAGCAGCACTTTACATGCCACGAAAATTCGAAAACATTCTTCCACAATCAAAAAACTCAGCTATGACATAATATTGCATTTTCAGACGAAGACTTGTCAGCAATCTTGATTTTTTTACTTTGATATAAAAGGCACTCAACCCTTTCACACAAGAACAATACTAACTGGACCTAAAAATAGACACCCAAATAAAAGAGACTGGCGTGATCTTCTGATACCGAGACAAGACTGAAACAACGAATCAGTGACGAAATAGATAACTCGACTATATTCAGCAACAACAAACAAAGCACTTCATTTCAATTAAACATTTCAGAAACATCAGACACGAATCACCAATACCTGACAACCTCTTCATACACTAGTACATTGATGAATTTGATGAAATTGGCAACAAAGGACTTGAATTCACCGAAGCTTATTCCAGACACTTCTACATTACATCACAGTGAAAAGAGCACATGTCGCAGGAAGAAAATTGAATATAATATTCCACGATCAGTACACCGGACATCTAAGACACCAAACAAGATGTAAACACATCAAAAAAATTCGAAGAAACGAAATCACATAAATGTTTTCACATAAATTATCTGATAATATAATAACAGCTCCACATTTCATACAATATGTATACTGTCTTGAAACTTTGTACGAGTAGAATAAAATTTTTAAACATACAGCGCTATAGAGCCAACATTATTGTAATCAACGATCAATTACCAACAAATGATCAAATTCATAAAATATTTACTTATAATACTTTTCACGCAGAGGAACACAACGAACAACACGCTGGAGTTTCCATAGCTGATAAGAGACACATCCCTTACAAAGTATCCGACTCATTTCCCCCAGATATAGGTACTAGCCATCACAATAAACACACAACAGTGACCCATCACTATCAGTACTACAAACACTCCATGTACAGTTTACATACTGCCTATATCTTATAGAATTCCCCAAACTTTTCAACAGATTTCATTCAGTACATACACTAATCAGGAGATGTAAACATGCTAACGCAACATGCCGAGTAAAAAGATTCACACTTAAAAACATCAGAGGAAAACATCTGCACTCATTTGTAACACGCCATAATTAGAGGGACCTACAGTGAGGGGAAACAAATATTCGTACATGTTAAAATTCTTTGTTTATTAAATTTCTGATGAACCAAAACTTGGATACACCGTTACAATGTTTGCACATATGTATGTACATGCATAAACTGTGAGTATGAAAAAGAAACGAATAAATCATGGTAAATAATTAATTTATATGCAATTATAAATACTTAAGGATGAAAAAGTATTCGTACAGAATGTATTTCTGATTTAAATGACACGAAATACTGTTTGGCTAAGATTTTAGTTACTACAACTTTCTCGTTTACTCCAATAATAATTATTGGAGTAAACGAGAAAGTTGTAGAAAATGACCTAGAAGATCGAAACATATATATATATATATCGATGTTTTGATCTTCTAGGTCATTTTCAAGAAACTGAAAGAAGAACAAAGCACATAAGTAAACTATAAACTATATTTAAAACATTATGTGCGAATAAAACACTAAAATACATAAAAAATAAGATAAAACCAAATAATACATTTATACACATGTATGTATTTTTCAGAGCACAGTGTTTAATTAATGATCAATATAAATTATACGGTCAAACCAATTGTGCTTGCTTTTCTCTTTTTGGATACACGAGACATTTACGGACTGAGTCCTGTACACTTTCTGCTGATAGATTTGCACAAACACTGAAATCGTTCAAACACGATATCTCAGGTCGCTCATATTTCATTGCCCCTTAACTGAAACCCTTTTCCATGAACATGATCAATTTTCTTAAACACATATTCGATGTGTCGTCTTCAGGAAACTACTTTTCTGATTCTCATGAACAGGTAACGATAATTTTCCTATCCAAGTAAACCACATCAGGAAAAATTCCACTGTATAATAATACACAGTTTGTTGCTTGTTTGGTCTGTCTTTCTGTCACGCTCATAAGGATATAGATAGAAGAAAATTCGGAAGGGTATACATGTATTGTAAGCATTGTATTGTGGATACCAAAGGCACATCATTTAATGTGGAAACTCCTTCGCAAAGCCTGCGTCCACTGGCAAATCAAACGAAAAAATGATTAAGAAGCACGTGAATTTTCCCGTGTGGGTCCAGTAGTTTAATTATACGCAATTTGGCGCTTGCTTGCTAGGTCCATATCTCTCTCACGTTCTTAAAGATTTAAATAGGAGGAAATTCGTCTACTGAATAACTATATGAGATACCATGGAATCTCCTTCCTGAAAACGGTGGCAAATATAGTTTCTGGAATGTATGCTCGAAAGTCAAAATATCATACTGCATGCTGAAATAAACTCTTTATCTTATGCTTAAGTGTTGACTTCTCAATGGAACTGGTATGCATGTACTACAAGCATTGTATTATGGATACTACATTCCAGGATAGCTATAAAACTAGATAGTTCCCGTGAAATTACACAGTTTTTACTTCCTATCTATGACTGAAGAAAAATTATTGACCTGAAATCAGAACGGGAATATATGTACAGGGTGTCCCAGAAGTAACTGACCCTCTTGATTTGCTAATAAACCGAAAACTATTAACGCTAGGATATTGAAACTTGTTTTATTCGAAAGAAAAACCTTTTTATGGCACAATAGGATACTTAGTATATTATTTACGAACCAGCTTGACATTTGATTTTTGCTTCATTGCAAACCCTTAATTTTCATCATGTCTCCATACAGAAAAGAACAAAGAATAAGAATTTTGCAAATCTACACACGGACAATGTCAACAACAGAAGTGCAACGTGATTACAGAAATTATTTCAGAACAACAACCAGTCCTTCGAAGAACACAATTAAATCGGTGTATCGAAAATTTACGGACACTGGAAATGTTAATGATAAACAACGATCTGGAAGATTAAAATCAACTCGAACTGAAGCTGTAATCGAGCGAGTTTCTGCAAGTGTTACAGATAATCCTAAAGTCTCCATCAGAAAATGTTTAACTCAAATATCCATTTCCCGATCGACATTACACCGCATTCTTAAAAAAGACTTAAAGTTATATCCTTACAAAATTAAATTAACCCAACAGTTATTGCCTAATGATCATCAGAGTCGTGTTAATTAATCCGAATCTTTTATTCGTTTGTGTGAGGATGCCTTTTTCATCGAAACCATTATCTTCTCTGACGAAGCTCACTTTCACTTGTCTGGCCATGTAAATAGACATAATTCTAGAATTTGGCGCGATGAAAATCCAAGAAAAATTCAAGAAAGGCCGCTGCATTCTCTTCGTGTAACGGTGTGGTGCGGGATAACTGCTTCCAATGTGATTGGCCTATACTTTTTTGAAAATAATGATGGCGCAACAGTAACAGTTAATGGTGAACTATGAAGGTTCACCATTAAATACCGAACTATGATTGGCGAATTTCTAATTCCTGAAATTGAGAGACATGGCCTACGCAATACTTGGTTTCAACAGGATGGAGCCACGGCCCACACAGCAAGCGAAACGATGACATTGTTAAATGAGTGCTTTCCAAACCATTTGATTTCACGATTTGGTAACATTCCTTGGCCTCCTCGTTCTCTAGATTTGATCCCATGTGATTTCTTCTTGTGGGACTACCTGAAGTCAAGGGTTTATGTAACAAATCCAATAAATCTGGAAGAACTTAAAACAACATTTGTTCTGAAATAAGACAACTATCGCCTGGTACACTAAGGAGCGTTGTGAAAACAACAAAGAAACGAACCCTAAGTTGTCAAAACAACCATGGCCATCATTTAAAAAGATATTATATTCAAAACCTAGTTCTAATAAAGCAAAAAAAGGTTTTCTTTCGAATAAAACGAGTTTCAATATCCTAGCGTTAATAGTTTTCGTTTTATTAGTAAATCAAAAGGGCCAGTTAGTTCTGGGACACCCTGCACTATAAACATTGTATAACATACGTCATTCTTCCCGTTATTAGCCTTGCAAACACGCGGCGCGTGTTCATCTCATAGTAATTACCCCGACAGTTCACAACCCCACATTTGTTCGGCATTTTTAATACTTATAATTAGCAATAAACTTCGTAAACAAACAGTATCCACTTAGAAATGCAGCCATGTGCCTCGAAATAAACAACAATGTCCGATTCAAACCGAGCGATTGACTACGACAAAGCTCGCACTGTGACAGTTGATGACTAACTGAGCTCACTCAGCTCAGTGAACTGGCCTCCGCTAGCGTAGTCAGCTATATGGCCGTGCACGTCCTGTTTATAGTAGTCCTTGGTAATAGCTTATGTAGGACAGGATCAAAAGCTTTAATACAGTTTTTTGACTTTCGAATATATACTTCAGGAACTATATTTGCCATCGTGATATAGGGATGAAATTTCACGGTATCTCATCTTGTTATTCGTAGACGAATTTGCTCCTATCTAAATCCATAAGAGCGTAACAGAGAGACGGACCAAGCAAGCAAGCAACAAGTTGTGCATTATTATACTAGTGTACCCAGCCGTCAAAACTGACGGCAGAGATTTTGTGATAATACCCGTGCCATCAAAAATGACGATAAATACTGTTGGAAAGATATTGAATAAAATTACATATAAGAACGCAATGCAATATAATTAGTTTTATTTATATTTACATAGGACAAACGTTTTAATTAAGTATTTCTTTAATGACAACATTCCTAGTCAAAACTAAGACACTTAGTTTTCTACTGCTGCAATTGACTCTGCAATTCGTATCGTATTCGGGTACAATGTACCCGAATCATAGGGCAATATACCGCCGAACTCGGTAGCCACGATACGGACTAGAGTATATAAGGCTCTGGATTTCTCTAATTTTTTGGAAAGTGACAAGAAACATATGAATAAATAACTCAATATATAAATAAATAAATATATAAACACACAACGGTCATTCTTAGTATTAGATGGTAGGATAATGGGATAGGTAAAGTTTTAAATTTGTACTTTTGGAAATTCAGAAACACATCAACAATCAATAGCCATAGAATAACACAACCACTCTGACTTATCCAGCTTCAACTTCCGTTCATCCTGACACTAATTACAAGTTATACATACTTTTTGCATACCCAATATTGACCTCCCTAGTTATCCCATTTCTCACAATTTCTAACCCAACATCCATACCACTAGTATAACGAGAGCTGAACCGAGTCTCATATGTAGTACATCACCAACTTGGACAGGCAAGACTTTATCTCGTCAGTTCACTAACACCTTCCAGCAAAGCTACGTCCTATCAACACTGCTTACTCGATCAGGTGAAAAGAATCGGGAACAACAGAAAACATCCTCTCAAAGATCTACGTGCACGTCATATTCCTACAAAACATCTCGTATATACGCGTCAAAATCTTTCAAAACACCCAAAATGAAATAAACGGTCCTTTCTATAATACCACCAAAATACACTTATGCACACTGACCGACTCAATATACCTTCCTAACACTCTCTAGGCACGTATCAGAGGTACCATTCGCTTCTTTGTAAGTGGTACGAATACTGAACCCCTATCAGATTTCTGTCGCAGTACTTCCAACTCCAAAGATACTGCAACACTAACGATGGTAGTAAATTTTAGCTATGCTCACCCTAAGCCCAAATAAGTTTTCATGAACTTTCCCTAAAAAACCTTCATGACAACCCTCAATCAATTATATTATATATGCAATTCGTATCTTTCTATCCCCGTTATTTTTCATTTCTTAGCTAATCATCTTCATTTCCCCTCTACTCTTCTCAGCACCACCCGGTACCGAACTCTCCCTTATACCATTCTTACTGTCAGTCTGTCACTGGCGCACTCACACCGCATAACGCATTCAATCACCCGTCAGCTCTGCCAGCATCATCAAGTCAATTGACGTTCCTTCAGTACCGTTGCTACTTGGGTTAACCTCGGACTGCAATGGTGCGACGGCTTGCAGCACCCTCTTAACCTTTCTTAATCAGCTACCCAGTCGTGCTATACAAAAGTACGCTTCTTGCTCTCCACTACTTCCCAACACTGGAGGCATATTAGGCGAGATTATTAGGGATACCGGAAAGTGCTGTCCTCTTTTCTTTAGTTTGGCCCTCTTTTATTTGGTTTACTTTAAGTTATTGGATCAAGGAAAAACTGTGACTGCAAACCTTTACTGTCAGTAATTCGAGCGTCTAAATGCATCGTTGTGCAAAAAATCTTCTGCTCTAGTGATCACAAAAGGAGTTATTTTGCAACATGATAACGCTTGACTCCATTCTGCCATACAAACTCAAGATAAATAAAGTCCTTATGTTGAAAAGTTCTTACCCAACCTTGCCCTGTCAGATTTTCACTAATTTCGTTCTTTAAAGCATTACATCAGTGGAAAAAGATTCACAAATGTTGACGAGGTTGAAGCGGAGTTTAATTCCCTGATTTCTTACACAGATATTAATTTTTTTGAAAAGGGGATTAACAAGCTCCCAAGTAGATGGACAAAGGTTATATCTAATGATGGTGACTATTTTGTTGAACAATAAAGATTTTTCAGTAATATTTTTTCAATTATTATTCCTAACAAAAATAAGGACGGAACTTTCCGGTACCCCTAATATATCGTCGGGTACGTGACATTTGGACTTCGAGAGTTTTTTGGATTCTGATTTGATGACGTATTCCATAACCTTCAAACTCGGCCGAGATGCAACTATAAGTACAGCTTCAATGTACGTTATTCAGGTCATTCTCGTGTCGTCCTTATTCTGTGCAGTTCTCCTTCATTTCTCCATCAAACACTCTAAACCACTTCAGAAAGATATTCAAGTCCTCTATGAGCTAAAGATGCCTGGGGGTGGAACACGGCAGAACGCCTGACAGCCAACGACATGCACCTATATGTGTCTGAGATTGCACACATTGATGCATTGATAGAGATTGACGGGTGTGTCAATCTAATATGTTTTCATATGTGAAAAAGAACTAGTGATAATATGCAGCTTTCCTGTTAATTTGAAGTTGTTTTTATTTTCTATTTTACCTACCTACTCGCATATTTGGGCTGGAAATCGTTTAGGATTATAAGTTGAAGTTGTATTATAAAGATGTATATGTAAATAACATGTATGAGCTGGTCCTAATACTTTTCCCAAACATTGAATGTATCAAAACTGCATGTTCAAGGTTAACGGAAAACAAGTTCAGTATCGGTAAGTTTTTTCCCTTGATTTTGAAATAAATTATTCCATTAAGAAGTTTTTGAAAGTTTGATGCGTTGTCCAGCAGACAACGTAAATTCCGTCGAAAGGAAAACAATGCGGTTAGCATATCTACTTTTAAAAATATAGTCTTTTGAAATTCAGAAATGATAACATTAAAAGTAGAGGAAAATGTACGTTTTCACGGACACTGAGTAAATTAAATTAAACGGTCCCCCTCCACCACCAAAATACACTTAACTACGACTGTATTACCATTCGTATGAAATTTCGTAAAGTCATTTTTCAAATGTTTGTAATGTAATGTCAAATAATGACAATATCAAATAAAACTGTACGTCCCCGTACATATTTATTTTTATCTAGAAGAATGTTGCGTTATCTGGTATCGCAAGTCTTACAACTTCATATAGGGACCATATTTTTTAGAGAAAATATTGATTGAATCTGAAGTAATCAACACTCACAATGAACAGTAGGTTACGTTACAATGTGTCACATCAAGCAGTGATAACTCATGTTCTAAGGGTAACCACCTTCAACCATACACAAACGTCAGTCCAGTAAAGGCAAATATTCAAGCAAAATTAAAGTTCATGGGGTAAATGCCTATTTCCCACGTGCAGTTCAAAATTTGCGCTTTAAAATGAAAGTTGCAGTCCACAAGCTGTGCAGATGCTTACTGGTTTGTGATATTCTGGAACAAGTTTGGTTCACAGTTTACCTGAACAAAAATCTTGGTCTTCCTAGTGTGGTTATAACAAGTCCAATATGAGTTACGAATAACTAAAAATATTCTGTAGGGCCTGTTTTCATCTAAGTTCCTTTTGAGTATTGGGCATTAACTACCACCAGCAGAGGCTCCTATTGTCAGGGATTTTGTAAGATACACTTCTGAGGAGAGAAATATGATAAAAGGAATTACTTTTTCAACCAGCAAATCAGTAATGAAATCGTTTCAGTTCTATTAGCCCAGTGGAAGAAGGCTAATGCTTTATTTGCTTGTTCTGTGATTAACAATGGGGTTAGGATCACAGTTAATTTTAAGACTTTCAGTGAAGATAAAAACGAGTGACCTTGGGCAATACAAATTTTGATTTGAAAGACAGGTTTACGAAAAAACTCGACGAAATAGTCGACATTTTCATTCGTTATTGCTCAACTATGAACTGCAGTGCTCAGATCGTCTAGAAGCAGTCCACATTAACTAAAAGTATCCTAAAACTAAAAGGATTCCATTCCAAGAGTTACAATTCATTTTCAGCAAAAGTAAAAATTAGGCAGTGTGGATCCACACCAGACAAGCCTGAACAATCACGGCGAGACCAAAAACCAGAAAAAAGCACATGAAAGACGGGAACTGAGAAGAGAGAGGTAGCTGTGAAAAGAATAAACAAGATTGATCAAGAAAGGCAAGGAGAGACTCGAAGCCAGTGAAGGAAAGTGAAGATTTATCAGATAACAGCTCATGACTGGAATAGCAAATGATCTACATGACAAATTCATTACTGAGGCTGCTTCAGCTTCGTCCAATAATACTCAGGAGAAAGATGTTGACAGAAAAATTGACTCTATTGCTTTATTTCAATTGGTTTTATTTAAAATTACAAGTTTGAAGTAAATTTTTATTTGGATCAGAATATATTAAGGTTTATATCAATTTTGTTCATTATGTATCAACTTGTATAAGAGTCTGATTAAAAAATGGATGGAAAGGACCTGTTTTCTAATGTGATACCTATGTATAGCTAGAGATGTTTAAAGATTAGTTTTGTTTTTACACTTGCACACTATTCAATTAGTAGGACACTATTTCATCACTATAATCTACGTATTAGTTATCCAAAATATTTCACATTCTGTCCAAATTTGACATGCCTTACTTCCCTACGATTTGTTTGAATGTTCGAAATATTTGATCATTTATTTAACCTGCAATTTGTTGTAATTAAGCATTATACAGGGTGTCCCACAAAAATGTCCCCGACTTTTTAATTGATGATATCTCCGCTTTAAATTAGCATATTTTAGTTTTCTTTTTTTTACAATGTAGTATATTTTGTTTTCTTTTCGAATAATTATAGTTTTTGAAAATTGGTTGAATAAACACTTCACACTGATCGATTTACTGAAGGGGGTAGAAAACCTATTTGTTCAAAGGAAAATTTTGGAAAATTCATTTCTCAATACCTACTGTTAAAAATAATTTCACAAAAATGTATCCTACATACCAACAAGTATTTAAACCCTCTGAGAGTTTGTTTGCTTATTAATTTCATCATTTGAACACCCCCTAAAATGCAGCTGACTAAAGAGCAAAGAATTTTCATCGTATTGGAATATGAAACAACAAAAAACTGAACAAGATAGAAGAGCATTTAATGATACATTCCCGGAAAGGAACTCGTCCGATAAGAAGACAGTGTATTGCACAGTTAGAAAATTCAATGAACATGGAAATATCAGCAACCGATACAAAGTAAACTCAGGAAGGAAAATAATTCAAAGAACCGAAAATAACGTCACAATTGTCCAGCGAGCGATTACTGAAAATCCTACAACCTCTGTCAGGCGCAATGAGACCAACCTCTCCAAGTCTACTTTCCATAGAATTTTAAAGAAAGATATTCGTCTTCATCCGTACAAGATGCAAATCAAGCATTAGTTCTTTTTTCAACGTGTTCTTTTTCAAAATTTTCCTTTGAACAAATGGTTTTTCTACCCCCTTCAGTAAATCGATTAGTGTGAAGTGGTTATTCAACCAATTTTCAAAAACTATAATTATTCGAAAAGAAAAAAATTTACTACATTGTGAAAAAAAATTAAAATATGTTAATTTAAAGCGGAGCTATAATCAATTAAAAAGTCGGGGACATTGTTGTGGTAAGTCGGGGACATTTTTGTGGGACACCCTGTACATCATTCAGCATAGAATTTTACATGGTAGACACGATTATCAAAATAATGATTCTGCAAATGCGTATGTATAACTTTTAGAGTATTACTTCCGTACGCATATGTGAAGTAAAAAATGTTAGCCAGAAGACAGGAAAATTTTTGCCGCATTATGCTTTACTTCTCACGAACAAAATTCTGAACAGTGCGAGCAAACAATCTGATTGTATAATATTCGTAAATATACATGATAAGATTGATTAGTAAAACCTGAAACCAGGCTTAAAATTACACAAAATGTGTTCTTATTCTGATGGGTCCTCAGCGTAAAAGATGTGTATTCCTCGATGGGAAACCTCTTCCCACTTTCGATATCAAGCGATGTTCATTCTAAAAAGTTATGTAAGTGAAAGAAAGAAAAGTGGAGACAAGATATACGAAGCGAGTCAGTACTGTCGAGAGAAGGCGTGGAGGGCGCGGCATGGACTCGGAGGAGCCGTGAGCCAGAGAGCAAGTCCGGGTAGCGCGCTCGGCAATGGCAGGGTGGAGACCAGGGCCCCCATAAAGCTTTATTTATAAACATTGCTGAGCTCCACCACGATACTCCTCTGCATCTGCAACATTGTAATGGCACTGCCAAAAATCTGTGTTGTTTTCGTCTTACCGTGAGGGATATTTTCATGCTTGTGTTTGAAATGCAGCGGGAAAACATATAGGTGAAAAGACCGTAGTTTTTGATGAAGGTTTTTCGTAGTACTTTTTCAATTGTGATGAAACTATGCAATGATTTTGTTCGTTTCTTTATTATTTTTCAAAACTTATAAATTGGTACATTTCGTTTAATATATTGGTAAATTGCTTTGTATATCTCACATTCACAAATGAGAGCCTTAATTGAAGAAACAGGTGTGATTCGGTGACTCGGTAAATCCGTTTCAGATATGATTCATACATTATGCTAGATATAAAACTTGTTTAATGCATATAACTATTAAAATATACTCGTATTAAGCTTTCTTCTCAACATGTTCATAATAATTGAGCTCGTTAAATATTTATGGTCATTGCAAATAAATGAGGAGACGGTACATATACCGAGAACTGAATGTAAGTTTTGCAAAATTATTTCTACTTAAAATGAATTAGTTCAGAGTGTCGTACTCAAGTCAGTTGACTTGAGTATCGTACTCTAATGTTTCGAACAAGCTGAACTCTAACATTAGAGTTCAAACAACAATTTAAACTCTAACGTTTTTGTTTCATGCTATTTTACCTTACTGTAAAAGTATCATTGTACTGTTCAATTAGTACATTTGCACCACTCTAGTTCTATGCAATTCTTAGAAATGGATTCACTAATAACAATCACTCAATCGTTTCTTCCCTCCAACTTATATTTCTTTCACATTACAACCACTTCCCGCACATGGCAATCACATTTTTCATTCTACCCCATTTTTCTTCATCACAACTTTCCTCCTAATTTCCCCATGACTATTTCCTTTATACAACTACCACTTCCGTTTTTTTAACCACTACCTTCCCCACTGTATCGTTGTTTTCTGTACCCATCCACCAAATCACAGCCTCCTTTTCACCTAACTCCAATCCCTGCCCCACGCATATCACTCTGAACAAGAATATGCAAGCAATCTTGTATGACTTTTGTAGTGCTAGGCCTGATAAGAAAATTGGACGAGGGTGAGATACGAGCTTGCGGGTGTGGGGCGCGGCGGCGACGCCGCAGTTACTTCCGAGCCTTGTAGTGCTAGCGCTCTGGAACGGCCTAGCCCGACTGACGCTCGAGTTACGGTCAGGGCCCGCCCGCCTTCTGTCTCGGGCTCTAGGCTGTAGCGCCCACGATTCATATTCAATACTTTATATTTCTATCCTATTTTCCCCCGCTAGTGTAGATCCAAATGCTTTTGCTGGTGCTCTACCAAGACGTCTAATTTATCGTTAAAGTTTTTAGATGTACTACAAGTAGAAGCTTACTCTATTATACTCATTACCGTTGCAGAAATGCTTGGATTTCGATACATTCTTGATGTGAGTCTACAGGTCATGCTTCAATGACCAAATAGTTTCATTTTAGACTTAAAAGATTAAAATATTTATTATTGCTCTGATTTTTTCTCCAACCACGAGGTTTTACAAATAGAAACAAAAACTGTTCGTCCATGTACTAAATTTATTTCCTTGGTACTATGTTTGACCACCCTGAACGTTCACAAACAATTTACAGCAAGATCTCTTCAAACCACTGATAGGATGCTTGTATAACGGTATTCAGAGGATTAGGACAAAGTTTTTCGTTAGTTTGAGTTAAGCGATTTTAAAGAGATGTGAGGTGTTGCTGAAGCTTATATTGGTATAACAAACCAGATGCAATAATCTAGATTGTTGATGGTTGAGATGCATAGAGGGCGGTAGTATATCCTCTTTTGAGATGCAATGAAGTTCAAGAACTTCTAGTCAATCATGCTTTTTTGGGATACAGAGTGAAGAACCTGAATCGTGCTGGAGAAATCAAGTGTGATTTATGATAGTCATTTTAATCTTCAATGACATTGAAACTTTATGTAGTATTAGGATAATTTCATCAGAATTTCATTTGCCACGCTTCTCCGGAATCTCTAAAACCCACAAAGGATTTGGATCATTTCTGGCTTCAAAACTCCGTTTCGAAGACAAGTTTGATTGCACTGATGACTTGAACGTTAGTGGACGTTAAAATGCTTTTCAAGATTAACCCTTTAGCGACCAATTTCTTTTTCTAGTTTCTACGTTTAAGCTCACAAAGACCGTCTGTACACTGATGCAATGAAGCACGCTGAGAGCCAGGCAGCCAAAAGAACGACGCTGTAACATGCCGCCGCGTTCAAACTTAGTAGCAACCTAATATTGCTCACTGTTTAATTATTAGAACAATTCTCCCAAAGACCGTGAAAGAGGACCGTATTGTCCTTTTTGTCGCTAAAGGGTTAAAAGCAGCTTTCAAAAGAGTGCCCGACTGAAGTCAGTTTAGGAAAATTTGACATCTGGTTTGTTGTCTTACAGAGCTCGCTGAGAAAACCTGCTTCTTTTAGTATTTGCATAAGAACAGCTTGGCTACTAGTAAAAAATGTACAACATTGCTTCCACCAGTACACCCATTTCTTTCACTAACTTTGCGAGAAATCGGTTTTTGTTTTCTCAAAGCCCGTCAGTAGGATTTAACGAGAACTGCATTAGTGGGAGTTCACTATAATAGTTGTTAAATCAGTTTTAGTTTCCTTGGTCTTGTTGAACCTGATAATGTTCCTCCTAACACAAAGTAGCTTGGAAAATATACAGCAACTTTGACTCTATGCCCTGCTGACGTAAAGTTAATATAACCATTTTTCTATTTTAGTTTTCTTTAGAAAATTTTGCTTTCTATACCTTCGAATGAAAGTTTAATATTACAGAAGCTATGAGAGAAAAAATTAGAATTTAATCAGTCAAATGCATTTGAAATATTTCAATTGAAATTCAACGAGAAGTCATGAACGCTCTGCTGTTATACATGTATGTACGAGTCTCGTAGTGTTGTACGTACGTATTTGATGTTTACTACGAGCATGGTCTCACGCATGGCTTAATGCATGTAAGTTGATTAATTATTAGTGCACGAAACATAACTTTTTGGTGTATTGTTTGAAGTTCAATCAAAAACATACTTTCAATTTCTTAATTCAGTTATGGTGCCAATGTGAGTTTCAACTAAGTTAGTTGGCTTGTGTTTCTGTAAGTTTACTAAGTTTAAAAAAATAACCATGGAGTTTACCAATTTACTAATTTTCAACAATTGTATGAAATTTCTGCATGCGGTAGTGACAGCTGGTAGTTAAGGTCACCAGTCTTTGAATCTGAAGGCAGAACGATAGAAAATATGACCTACTGTTAATGGTGCAGATTATATTTCAAATTTATTAATGCATTTATTCCGAAGATATTGTTAGAGTTGCTGAAAATTTTATGTGTGTGTGTATACAAGTTTACTGTCAGAATTCCTCAATAATTCAGCGAGGTCTCACCAGGAATTATAATTTGTGATACATCGTATGAATTGATTGCTTTATTTATATCAGGATGTGCGTTGAATGAGGCAATACCATGCTTAAATTTTTTTTATCTTTCACGCACTTCCCTACGAAGATTGCATCATAATGTTGCCACTTTTATTGAACAAGACTGCGGGTTCTTATTACGTAGAAAAATAACGAACATTGAATGCTTCATAGAAGAAATATAGTGTTTCATGCTTGAAGACTAATAAATCTCAGATTAAACAGCATTCAAATGTATGGCCCTGTTTGTACAATTAGAGAAACAGTTTATTCTGACTGAACTTTATGATTAATTTTCAGAAAGAAATGCATACATATAGGGAAATAACATGAGCGTATGAATTTTCTTGAAAATTACTTTGTTAAGAAATGCTAAATACTGTAAAATACCTCAAACCGTATTTGCTTCATTCAGACTTCCTTGACTGAGAGATAAAGGTTGGCTTAATTTTCATAATTTAGAAATGAGATAATGATTTAATTCAGATGTTTGCACATAGCGGGCCATATTGTAGCACACATATAAAGCAGCATATAATTGTCCTTTATCAGAACTTTTATCATAACACGGACTTTCCAAACAATCAAATTTTATAAGGCTGGGAAACATATCTTGTGCTTCTTCTACAATACCAGCTTTATGCACAGATTTCTTACATAAGGTTCATTGTCTTGGTCGCTGGGTTGGACGGTGACATTTAATGAACGTAGAACATAAGTTGTTATAGAGTGCGCCATAGTATTCAGCGCGATAGGATGACGCGACATTCAAGTCGGAACACGAAACGACTATCGGGTGTTGAAAAATCTGTTGGAGTGCAAGCTGATGAGACGACAGAAATATAATAATTAGCGAAGCTACAAAGACTTGTGAGCTTCATAAAGTATCTATTAAAATGTTTTAAAGCCAATTATGAGTACCACGGTGATGAACAACCAAGTAAGTAGTATTTAAAAACCTAGGAAAGAAGTTGTTGAATTTTTAAAGAATATTCGAGGAAATATGTGTGCAAGAGGTTTGAAGTGCAATTATACTCTCTTAGAAAACTGTAAATGATATCGACCTTAACTACATGTAATAATTGAAATACGGACAGTGAACTGGTCAAGTCTGAAAAGAGAGAAGTTCTGTAGATACAGTGACAAATTAGGAGTTGATCAAATGATTGCGCAAGAATTTTGACGATGTGCCGGCAATTATGGTTGCTGCTGTGTTGGCAGTCGGAATATTTCAAGTTCATCAGTGGTGCAATGAGAAAGGTATGTCAGTTAAACATTCCTCGGTCAATAAAGCTGTTTGTGGACCCTGCAGCTCATTACGAGGCTCTGTACGTCTGAAGTCCCCTCTACGCTCTACTGTTCATTTCCCTCAGACTCTCTGATGATGTGTAAAGAGTGAACTTCAAACAACGCATTGAAAACAAGGAGCACCTGATTTTCACGCTGTACTGAACTTCATTACTCAGTTTTCAAGTTGAGAAACATGTTTAAAAAATTACAATGCACAGAACTATGGTGAAGCTTAGACATTTGGATTGCGACCTCAAGTGGGTAACACTCGAGGAATATTTTCACGATTTGATTTTTTTTTATATTGTCATTTTTTTCAATTCACTATGTTTATTGACATAATATAACCAGTGTTCGCCCTTTCTATCAAGTAGTGTATTGGAAGACATAGCATAATTTGATATCAAAATATTTCATTGATTCTCGTGTATACACAGAGATTCAATAAGCCATCAAGTGCTACAAACTTTACGATGTTGCAGTTAAGTAGTTCAAGTACAGGAGCTTGTGGGTTATACTCGTAGGCTAAAACACTAAACATTTGTCTGTATTCGACCGTCTTTATACGGTAATTGAATATTATTCTAGGAGAAGCCGTTCTGTGCAATGGATTTCATACCGACACAATTTTTCATAATTTAGTAGTACGAATGGTCGATCATTCTTGAAAAGTAAAGCATTGAAATTCGTTGAATTTCATGCATAGCAAGCAAGTAATTCGCTGATGGTCACACAGCATTTTGCCAGGAATCCAAAAATTTTCATTTTGCAAACTTAAGTTCAATTTTTAAAATATTAGATAGTTAGCCACTAAATAGTTTCTCACAAGAGATTAAACGCCTCATCAATGCAAGACAACATTCATACAGAAGACTCAAACGATACCAAACAGAATCCCATCGTCAAGAACATATCCACGCCTGCAGGGCTGTTAAGCGAAAGATAAAATCTACCAAACGAAATAAAGAAATTACAGTTGCAGCACAAGCTAAAACTAACCCGAAAAGCTTCTACAAATATGTGAACGACAGACAACTTAAAAGAGACACTATTGGACCACTGATTGATTCTGAGGGCTCAACGCAAACGAACAACAAAAGCAAAGCCAAAATTCTCAATACATACTTTACTTCTGTGTTCACTCACGAAGACTTAACTGAAATCCCGCAACCTCATGTTTAAGCACCCGGGAAATCCTGTCAGATGGCGTATTTACAGTAGAAGAGGTAGAGGAACAGCTGAGCATTTTAAACCCATAAGTCAACCGGACCCGATGGCCTTGGTCCCCGGATACTCAAAGAAACAGCCGAAGTAAAAAGCGAACCTCTAACACACATCTTCAATCGATCTCTTGAAACTGGGGTAGTTCCAGATGATTAGAAACGCGCAAATGTCACTCCTATTTTCGAGAAGGGGAACAAACAAATCCCTAATAATTATCGTCCAATCAGTCTAACATCTGTCATCAGCAAAACAATAGAAAAACTACTTAAAGTCCGTATAACAAAGCACCTTAATGACCAAAATCTTATTAATGACACCCAGCACGGTTTCAGAGCTGCCTCACAAATCTCCTTGACTTCTTTGGAGAAGTTAACCGTATATACGACAATAAAAAAGCCGTAGACCTTGTATA